>VWZX01009704.1:0-61561 GCA_013399015.1 Galbula dea
GCAGGCTCTGCAGAGGGACCTAGACAGGTTGGATTGACGGGCAGAGGCCAATGGTATGAGTTGTAATAAAGCTAAATGTAGAGTCCTGCATTTTGGGTGTAACAACCCCCAGCAGCGCTACAGGCTTGGGAAAGAGTGGCTGGGGAGCTCCCCCGCAGAGAAGGACCTGGGGCTGTTAATTGACAGCCAGCTGAACATGAGCCAGCAGTGTGCCCAGGTGGCTAAGAAGGCTAATGGCATCCTGGCTTGTATCAGGAATAATGTGACCAGCAGGAGCAGGGAGGTGATCTTGACACTGTACTTGGCACTGGTGAGGCCACACCTCGAGTACTGTGTGCAGTTTTGGGCATCTCAGTATAGGAGGGACATGGAGGTACTGGAGAGGATGCAGAGAAGGGAAACTAGGCTATCAGGGGTCTGGAGAACAGGCCTTATGAGAAGAGGCTCAGGGAGCTGGGCTTGTTTAGCCTGTAGAAGAGAAGGCTGAAGGGAAACCTTATCGCTCTCTTCAGCTACTTGAAAGGTCATTCTAGGGAGGCGGGTGTTGNTGGGCCCCTCAGTTCAAGAAAGATATTGAGGTGCTGGAGCAGGTCCAGAGAAGAGCAACAAAACTTGAGCACAAGTCCTATGAGGAGAGGCTGAGGAAGCTGGGGTTGTGTAGCCTGGAGAAGAGGAGGCTCAGGGGTGACCTCATCACTTTCTACAACTATCTGAAAGGAGGTTGTAGTCAGGTGGGGGTCGGTCTCTTCTGCCAGGCAACCAGCAACAGAATAAGAGGACACGAGCTTAGGCTCTGCCAGGGAAGGTTTAGGCTGGATATAAGGAAAAAATTCTTTACAGAGCGAGTAATCAGGCATTGGAATGGCCTGCCCAGAGTGGTGGTGGATTCACCATCCCTGGAGGTTTTTAAAATAAGACTGGATGTGGCACTTAGTGCCATGATCTAGTAATCATGATAGTGTAGCATTAAGGGTTGGACTTGATGATCTTGGAGGTCTCTTCCAACCCAGATAATTGTGTGTGATTCTGTGATTAATGCTGAAAAACTCATCTACAGATAAACACAAATGCTATGAAAGGACTGCATTTGATCACACATACTATTATGAGCTAATAGCTTTTTCCTTTGAGGTGAGGCATGTGTGCTTTTTCTGCCCCTGTGCTAAAGAAGCTCAGTGAACCCTGGCATCACATTCTACACATTCACAGTCACAAGTACTCAGGCAATACCTATGCACTAGCAGAAAGAAAACCAGGAGCAGAGTTTTTAGAGATATTCCTTATTGCTCTGATCAGAGTTTTTTATGAAGTAATACTCTGAACCTTATTCAGAGCTCATTAGTACTACAGCAAAATTTCTACTAGGTAATTTTAATCATTGATTAATTCTTCTTTCCTGGCAGATTTCCCTGGATTCTTTTAACATGTCTGGTCTCAGGTTCTCCATGGCATGGGTTCATTTCCCCACTCCCAACACTCCATGCATTGAAAGGGAGATGAAAAAAAGTAATTACATGTCAGAGCTTGCCCTTGATTTTTAAATCCTTGTGTCAGATTAGAGTGGGGTGCTCCCCCTTTCCATGTTATCCTATCTAGTGCACAACTGTACGTCAAGGAGTTAATCCCATCATCTGCAGCCGTCAGAGCTCCTGCACACCAAGAAACCCAAACACCTAACAGGTTGGGAGCACCACAGGAACAGAAAGTCCAACCGTAACTTCTACGACTGAACAGCCATGTATTGTGTAATCATATTAACTTCTTATACTCAATAGTCTGCTTAATCTACATACACAAGATAATTTTAGATTTAGACATGTAAAAGAGCTCAACAGCTCTGCCTGTATAATGCCAGCAGACTTTCATTGTTTGCATAATCTAATAATTATTAGCTCAATCCCAGTCCCATTTTGATCAGTCAGTTCCAAAACCACTTGCATTTTAAGTGGCTTTACAGACCGCAGCACACATAGAGGACTGCAACTCAAACAAATGTAAAGTTGTGGGAGATCAAGCGGACAGTTGTCAAGGTAGCAGCACAGATTTGTTGGCCATGAAACCATGGAAGAAGTAAGTTATATGAAGTAAGGGACAATTGAGAAGTAAGGGATGATTGAACAAAGTTTTGTCATTGAGATAGCAGAGATAAACATTAGTTAAAGAAGTAACTCGCTAAAATCATAAAAGAGCAAGGCTTTACTGCAAAAATGATCAAAGCATTAGGTAATGGTTAGTGGAAGATTTTGAAGCAAACATGTAAACTATAAAAGCAAGCTTGTGAAGCAAATAAATGATTTTGATTGCAACCGCACATCGGAGTCCGTGCTTCATTCACCACAAGTGGTGCCCGATATTCGGGACTAACAGATTAACAGAGGCTGATGGGATCAGCACCGGTGGTGAAGCCCAATTGAACTCTGATCGCGATGGGGGAGTGTTGCAAGACCATGCATGGCATCATCACCTGAAGGAACAAGTGAGCAATCAGGAACTATGGTAAAGAATCCATCTCAGGAAGAGAAGACAGTTTTAGAAATGTTTATACAGCTTCTACAGAAGCACAACTGTGTATATAAAGACTCTGAACTTAAGTCTATGCTAAAATGGCTTAAGGGCACAAACCCTCAGTTGAATAATACTTCAGTTTTTGAAACTTGCACATGGGAGGAGGCAGGCACTGCTTTGTGGGAACAGGCCACAAAGCGTGACAAGACTGCCCAGAAGCTATTGTCTATACGGCACGCTATTTTTGATATGCTTCAGAAGCATGTCAGGGGAAAAGGTGCATCTGATTCAAACACATTAACTGGGTCAGCTAAATCATCGGACTCCACAGCCCCTCTACAGGACACCGACATAAAAGGTCTGAAGACATTAATTGGAGTCAGGGCTGAAGGGGGTTGGGACATTAATGAAGACAGTGATCCTTTTGACCCTCGTCTGGTAGACCCTGAAAAGGAACCAGACTTGTACACCCCCCCAGTCTCCTCCTCCAGGCAGGGGAGTAGTGGGCTATGATCCTTTGCATTGGTCTTGTATCTGGCAGCAAGTGCTCAAAGAGGGTGAAGGGGACACTGCTAAATGTTTGCAAGTGTATCCTGTAGTGTTTCATGCAAATCAACCAGCTGAATAGGAGGGCTTGTCATTCTCACTGATAAAGGAATTGCAAAGGATGGTTATGAAACATGGTACATGCTACCCATTTGCTCAAAGTCTCTTACAGTCTGTTTTTGACAGTCACATGCTCATGCCACATGACACAAAGCAAATAGCACAACTTATATTTACCTGAACACAGTATGTTTTGTGTCAGTCAATTACAAAATGCAGCACAAACATTAGCACTGCAAAATCTTGAGCGTGATGATGGGGATGTATTGAGGGGGGCCAGTGTAGATCAGCTTTTGGGAGAAGGAGCTGTGGCTACCCTGATTTTGCAAGCCCAGCTTAATGTGGCCATTTTAAATCAGGAAAAGCAATTAGCATATCAGGCTATTTTAAAAGTGCCAGATGTAGGGAAACCACAATGATCATTTGTTAGCATTTGACAGGTGGTGAATCAGCCATATACGGCACTCCTTGATTCTCTTAAAGATGTGATTGAGAAGCAGGTGGAGAATTGGGAAGCTAAGAAAGCCCTCATAAAACAACTGGCAATAGAGAATGCTAATGAAGACTGTAAGAAAATCTTACGGTCATTGAAAACCCCCACAATCATTGACATGACAGAAGCATGCCAAAACATAGGTTCTTTTTCTGATCAAGCTCATGTCATGGCTTCTGCTTTTGCTGCCATGCAGATGTTATCACAAGCTTGTTATCAATGTGGAAAAAGGGGGCACTTCAAAAGGAATTGCCCTGAGAAGGAAAAAGGCACAAGGGGCAGACACCCATTGTGCCTGCGCTGTAACAAAGTATTCCACTTTATTAATCAATGTCATTCTAAGTGGAACACCATTCGCAAATCTTTACCAATGTCAGGAAACCAAGCAAAGAGCGTGAGGGGTGCGTGTGCATGGACACAAGTCCCTCCCCGACCAATGACTTTTCCTGCAACAATCCCATCAGCACCGGAGGATCCCAACTATATGCATGTACCTCTGGAAGTTGCAGGATGGACCTAGCCACCTCCTCAACAGTGACCCTCCTAGATACTGCTGTGGCTCTTGCCCCTATGGGGGTATTTGGGCCACTGGGAGGGCACTATAGGGCCTTGTTGTTAGGAAGATCTTCAGTTACAAGGCAGGGTATTTTTGTATTGCCAGGAGTGATAGATGCAGATTATGAAGGGGAAATTCAGATTATGTTATGGACACCTTCTCTGCCTGTAAACATTTCTGCAGGTTCCAGAATAGCACAATTAGTTTTGTTTAAAGCTATGACTCCACTGAAAGTCCCAGTGTCTAGAGGAAATAGTGGTTTTGGGTCAACTGGTGAGCCCTTGATAATGTGGACTCAACATTTAACCAATGTTAAAATGACATGTTAAAATGACTCAACATTTAAAATGTTAAAATGTTGCTTGAAGTTGCAGAACAGTAGTCCACCCTCAGTCAAACTGACAGGACTACCAGATTTTGGAGTGGATGTTACAGCCATTTCACGACAGCACTGGCCTCCAAATTGGCCTTTTAACTGTAGCCGCTGGTTCGCTGACAGGAGTTGGGGGACTTACCGTCCAACAGTAAAGCAAGCATCTGGTTACTATTACAGGACCTGAAGGTCGGGTTGCCACCATGAGACCTTTTGTTTTATTCTCACCTTTAACTCTCTGGGGCCGTGATGTATTAAGCCAATGGGGCATCGGCTTGACAAATTTAACATAGGGGTAACTGTGGTGCAGTGAATTTTACCTTTAACCTGGCGAACAGACACGCCAGTATGGGTGGATCGGTGGCCCCTGTCAGCAGAAAAGTTGCACTATTTATGTACTCTTGTTCAGGAGCAATTATCTGCAGGACATACAGTGCCCTCTACTAGTCCATGGAATTCTCCTGGTTTTGTTATAAAAAAGAAAAGTGGGAAATGGCGATTACTGCACGATCTATGAAAAATTAATGATGTTATGGAGGACATGGGCTCCCTTTAACCAGGACTGCCCTCTCCTACAATGATTCCGCAGCATTGGCAAATCGTCATTATTGATTTAAAGGACTGTTTCTTTACAATCCCTTTAGATCCGAAGGATGCTCCACATTTTGCCTTTTAGGTACCCTCGCTTAATGTGGCTTAGCCCTATCAACAGTATTATTGGGTGGTGTTGCCACAGGGAACGAAAAACAGTCCTACAATATGTCAGTGGTATGTGGCTCATGCATTGTTGCCAGCTCAATCACAGTTTCCTGAAGCAGTGATTTATCACTATATGGATGATATTTTGATTGCTACAGAAACAACCATAACTTCTACGACTGAACAGCCATGTATTGTGTAATCATATTAACTTCTTTTTACTCAATAGTTCGCTTAATCTACATACATAAGATAATTTTAGATCTAGACATGGAAAAGAGCTCAACAGCTCTGCCTGTATAATGCCAGCAGACTTTCATTGTTTGCATAATCTAATAATTATTAGCTCAATCCCAGTCCCATTTTGATCAGTCAGTTCCAACACCACTTGCATTTTAAGTGGCTTTACAGACTGCAGCACGTGCAGAGGACTGCAACACAAACAAATGTAAAGTAGGAAGGAGGGTGGAAATGCCTGAAAAATTCTCCAAATTTCTTTGAAATAGGCATGCATTTGATCTCCAGCTCTCAACTCACTGTTCAGATTTGCCTACACACAGTTGGGCAACAATTGACATGCAGGATTGGCAATGCATAACATTGCTGAAGCCTCACTGCCCATTGTTCTCCTCTCCTTTGTTTGGAGCACATATAGCAGATTTCAAAACTGGAAAGCATTTGAAGAATGGACCCAGAAAAACAACACCTGGAGGAGTATAAGGCATGAAATTCATGATACTTTGGTCCACAAGGGGGTGGAGAGATAAACTGATCCCAATCTCAGGCAACTATTCCAGGTTAGCATCTGCTGTACCCAGGCACCCACTCCTGCCCAACAAAGGCACACATCCCTCCCAGCTCAAAGGACTGGTAAGTTACATCCAGAGCAGAAACAAGGTGACTTTTTTCTTAGCAGCACTATAAAACTGACTACAATTGGTAAATAAATGCTTCATCACAAGATCAAGACTGGAGATGCCAAGTACAAGCCCCTAAAGCACAGACAAAGATGATCCAGTGTCTGCATGAAGACTGTATGATCATAATGGCCCTTCTAACCTTCAAAAGGTCCTACTAATTCCAGCATTCAAATGTGACAGTGTGGTTGTGTTGATTACACAGTCCAACAAGCCTAACCCATGAAAACACTAATTCCAGAGGGTGCCCAAGTTCCTTAAGTCTCCTTCCACCCTCATGGGTGGACAGACTGCCCCCTGAGTGGAATTGGTCCAAACACTGCTACAATGACTCTTCCACACTGAGGTTTCTGGTGGCTGCCACTTTTGAGCTGTCTCAGCTGCTCTTCTGCTTTAGCGAACAATTCAGAGCTCCCAAAAGCCATCAGGCACTAATATGATCACTGGCTCTGACATGTCATGCAACACACAACTCTCCCACAGCATCTCTCACTTGGACAGCCCTACAACCAACATTCCTCTCCCTTTCCCCAGCTCCTCTTCTGCCTGGCTTCAGGAGACACATGGGCACTGTCTGGCAGATTTGCCAGTCCCCTCAACAGACTGCTGTGATCGTAACTTCACTACAGACCTCCTACAGCATCCTTCATCTCCTGTCAAAGGTGGTCTGGACCATTCTGCCAAGGACCCTTGGTTTTTCCCACAATGATTCTCACACAACACAATTTCCTTTTTTCAAAAGGTCTTAAATTAGAGTAAGCAACTCTATTCCAATATGCCCATTTGGCTCACTTAAATAAAGACATGTCAAGGGGTTAGGCTGACCATTAACTCACTGACAGTTGCTATTATTCCCTCTCCCCCAATGGGGAACAGAAAGGGAGTAAGGGGAAGAGACTTGTGGACTGGAAAAGTAAAACTAATGAAAATAATAACAGGAAAATGAAATATACACAAATGTATACAAAACCAATACGCAATCCTATCCCCCCGATGGCAACTACGTCACTGTCACCACTGATGCTGTGGCAGAAGTCCCAGACTGGACTCAGCACCAGACAGGAAACAGATTCAGAGGCTGGATCTTGGAACTGGGTTCAGGAACTCATGGATCAGGATCAAAAGCAGAAATGACGGAATCTTCCTCGGATGCCCGCCAATGAAGAAAATCCCTCATGATCCCTCAGCTTTATGTAAAGTATGACATGTATGGAATGGATTATCTAGTTGGTCATTTTAGGGTCACCTGAACCATCCTGTTCTCCCGCAGAGGTGCAGCCTTTTACCCTGCACTGCACTGTACACAATGTGGCACACAATGTGGTACACAAGATTTAGCAGTGACCTTGGTTTGCATTACCAGTCCTTGGTACTAACTCTAAACATTACGTCTTATCACTGTCAGAAGCAGGCACTATCTGTGAAAACATGCTGCTAATTTGAGGAAGTGCAGTTACTTAGTAGGGCTAGGTAAAATCACTGAACAGAATTAGTTCTGTTCTTACTCAAACCAGAAGATGAAATCTTTAAAAAAGAAAAATCAAGATCTGTGTCCCTCTAGGAGAGGCAGAAGTTATTTTTTTCATCTCATCACCTCTTCCTCTTTTCTTGAAACTTGCAGAACAGGATCAGTTACCCATCTTGAAATTACATTTATTTTAAAACAAAATTTTAAAAAATGACAGTGATCTGCCACTTCATACTTACATGTTCTCTTCACCTGTCAGCAGCACACACACACGATAACAGTACTCAGCAAATGGCATGCATTGCTGCACACCATTTACAGCACATCTGCGTTAGCACAAATGGGTGGTCTCACCACAACCTCATCGATCCCGTACAGTGTTGAGATCAGCATCTGCCAGGAGAGAGGTGTTATGATAACACTCCTGTCATTAAAATAAGTAACAGGGGCTGGGGAAAGACCAAACTATATTAGGTGCTTCTCTGATACTCCCTGCTGTCAATTTTCAGAGCTGCCAGACATTTGGCATTGCCTTTGATCTTCTCAGGTCCGGGACTAGAGCACCAAATCAGAGAGCCCTGAGAATCATCTGTCCCCTCTCGTCTCTGCACTTCAGAGCTTCTTGAGCTCTTGGCTTAAGAGTTAGCAGGGCTCATTGACAGGGCTTTAAACTAGATTAAAAGGGAAGGAAATAAAACCAGGCTTGCTAGTGACGAGCCTGGGGGTAGTATGCCAGTGTCAGAGGCATTATCGACAGCCAAACTGAAGTGCATCTACACCAATGCACACAGCATGGGCCACAAACAGGAGGATCTGGAAGCCACTGTGCAGCAGGAAAACTATGACAGTCGTCATCACTGACATATAGTGGCATGGCTCACATGACTGCAGCACTGGAATGGATGGCTATAATCTTTTCAGAAGGGACAGGCAAGGAAGGAGACGCAGTAGGGTAGCCCTGTATGTTAGGGAGTGTTTTGACTGTCTCAAATTCAATGATGGTAGTGACACAGCAGAATGTTTATGGGTAAGGATCAGCAGAAAGGCAAATAAGGCAGATATTCTGGTGGGAATCTCTTACAGACCACACAAGCAGGATAAAAATGCATATGAAACATTTTACAAGCAGTTCAGGGAAGTCTCACAAATGCTAGCCCTTGTTCTTGTGGAGGACTTCAACATACATAATATCCACTGGAAAAATAACACAGTGGAGAGGAAAACAGTCCAGGAGGTTCCTGGAGCACGTAGAGGACAACTTCCTGATACAATTGGTGAGTGAGCTGACTAGGGAAGGCTTCCTGCTAGAACTGCTGTTTAAAAACAAAGAAGGACTGGTAGGTGATGTGGTGGTTGGAGGCCAAAAAAAGGAGTACCAGGGAGAATCTCTATCCCTCACTTGATGAGGTAACAATCCAATGCAATGCTACAGGATTGGGGAACAGTGGCTGCAAAGCTGCTCAGCAGAAAAGGACCTGAGGGTGTTGGTCGACAGCTGGCTGAACATGAGCCAGCAGTGTGCCCAGGTGGCCAAGAAGGCCAACAGCATCCTGTCTTGTACTGGAAATAGTGTGGCCAGCAGGACTAGCGAGGTGATCACCCCCTTGCACTCGGCCTTGGTGAGGTCGCTCCTCAAATACTGGGTTCAGTTTTGGGCCCCCTACTACAAGAAGAATTTTGAGGTTGTTGAAGGGTCGAAAACACAAATGCTATGAGGAGCAGCTGAGGGAACTGGGGTTGTTTAGACTGGAGAACAGGAAATGCAGAGGAGACCTTGATCTCTACAACTACCTGGAAGGAGGTGGTAGTAAAGTAGGCCTCAGTCTCTTATCCTGGGTTACCAGTGACAGAACTAGAGGAAATGGCTTCAAGTTGCACCTGGGGAGATTCAGATTAGGTATCAGGAGGAATGTCTTCACTGAGAGGATTATTCGGCATTAGAACAGGCTACCCAAGGAGGTGATGAAATCACCATCCCAACAAGTGTTCAAAACATGTATATGTGGGGCTTGGGGACATGGTTTATTGGTGAGCATGGTAGTGTTGTGTGAATGGTTGGACTCAGTGATCTCAGAGGTCCTTTCCAACCATAACGATTCTGTGTGACTCAGCATCCCCACACAAAAGCACAGTCTTGTGTTGTTCCTGTAAAGAAACTGTTCCTTGAACAAAAAACCTACATGCTCCTTCCCAAGTGGAAGTCTTGCAATACTTCGGCTCCCATGCCCAAAATACATCTACTGACAACACCCACATTCCAAACAAAGCATCATATTAGTTCTCAGAAGAAAGAGACTTTCATTGTAAGAGAAGGGCCAGCAGAACATCTTTCCATATTGCACAGAAGGTGCTGGCAAGAAGAGTATTTCTCTACAGTGAGGAGGACTGCTGGCATGAGCACTGTGCCTGCTCGTTTCCTAATATGGACCAAAGAGTCAAATGCATTGATATCCACACGTTACGTGCTTACAAACTCAGCACTGGCGTCTCACTTGGTGTAAGACTGATTTAATCTTTTACCTTATTGACAGGATATTAATTTTTACCTAAGGGACCAAGAGCTGCCAAGTGCTATGAGACATTTTACACATTTCTCTGATTTTGTTCAGCTTTCCTTTCCTGAGAAGGATTAGTTCTGCCTTTGCTGAGGTGTCACAACAAAGACACAAAGAAATGACAGCTTCTCAGTGGATTCCAAACCTAGAGAGCAAAGCAGAATCTGGACTACTCCAGGAGGTGGAACTTATCCAAGCCACTGCACTACGAAGAACGTTTGCCAATTTCAAGAAGGCTGTTCCCACTTCAGCAGGCTTGGATATTGCCATCCTAAGAAATAATGTCAGGCTGAATGCAGCAGACAAGTACACGCTTCTGTGCTAGAGCACCTGCTCATGAGAGGAACACATGGCACCTACCAAGTCCTGAGGAACACAGCTATGTGCCCCTTTGGGTGGACACATGTCCCTTTGTGTAGAGGAGAGATACAGAAAGCTGCAGGATATGACGTGAAAACAACCAACACATTCTGAGAAAGACAGAAAGGTGTGGTGTCTCCCCCCACAAATTCTCACACATGCTTCACCACCATAGGCCATGGAGCTTCAGGAAGAGCAATATTCACTAAAGGTTCCGAATACCAAATCTCCTAAAATATTTATTTTCTTCTAGTTTATGAAGTTTTTCTTCAACTGAGGACCTTGGAAAATCAGAGCCATCTGTTGGAAACCAGTGGCTGATGCTTCTAAAACTGAAAAATCCATTTTTCTTGCTATTACAGCTGCCTTGAACCAGATCACATCCCCCAGAGAGGTCAAAAGTGTGCAAAACATTGCTAATGAGACGTGCATTGGAGACATTTGCTCCTAGCCAGGATTGCTACACAGCTTTCTGAAACCAGAAACATACTAGCTGCAAAGTCAAACTGCACTACAGCTTTCTTCTGTGAATGTTACATAACAAATAATGCATGTAAGTATTGCGATGTTGGACTCCAAATCCCAGCTTCATTCAGCCTTTCAAGCATGTGGCATAACTATTTATAGTATTTATTATTAGAGAGGATGGAGGGAGAGAACTATCACATCTCATTTAAAGCTTACTTTAAGATAAACCACACAGAATCACAGAATCATTATGGTTGGAAAGGACCCTCAAGATCATCTAGTCCAACTGATAGCCCTACACTACTCTTATCGCTAAATCATCCCCTGAAGAAACACATCAATCCTCTTCTCAAAAACCTCCAGGAATGGTGACTCCACCACCTCCCTGGGCAACCTATTCCAATATCTAACCACTCTTTCAGTAAAGAAATTCTTCCTAATATCTAATCTAAACCTACCCTGGCACAGCTTAAGCCCATTCCCTCTAGTCCTGTCACTAGTCACAAAGGAGAAGAGGCCAACACCCACCTCCCTAGAATGGCCTTTCAAGCAGCTGAAGAGAGCAATAAGGTCTCCCCTCAGCCTCCTCTTCTCCAGGCTAAACAACCCCAACTCCCTAAGCCTCTCCTCATAAGGCCTGTTCTCCAGACCCCTGATTAGCTTAGTTGCCCTTCTCTGCACCCTCTCCAGCACCTCGATGTCCTTCCTAAACTGCGGTGCCCAAAACTGCACACAGTACTCGAGGTGTGGCCTCACCAGTGCCGAGTACAGTGGCAAGATCACCTCCCTGCTCCCACTGGTCACACTATTCCTGATGCAAGCCAGGATGCCATTGGCCTTCTTAGCCACCTGGGCACACTGCTGGCTCATGTTCAGCCGGCCGTCAATCAGCACCCCCAAGTCCTTCTCTGCTGGGGAGCTCTCCAGCCACTCCTTCTGGAGCCTGTAGCGCTGCTGGGGGTTGTTACGCCCAAAATGCAGGACTTTGCATTTAGTCTTATTAAAACTCATCCCACTGGTCTCTGCCCATCTATCCAGCCTGTCTAGGTCCCTCTGCACAGCCTGCCTACCCTCCAACAGATCGACACTCCCACCCAGCTTAGTGTCATCTGCAAACTTACCAAGGGTGCACTCTATCCCCTCATCCAAGTCATCAATAAAGATGTTGAACAGGAGAGGCCCCAACACTGACCCCTGAGGGACACCACTCGTGACCGGCTGCCAACCAGACTTGACTCCATTGAGCATAACCCTCTGGACTCGGCCATCCAACCAGTTTTTTATCCAGCCAAGGGTGTGCTCATCCAAGCCAGTCTGGTTCTGTAACATCTTCTTCAAGCAGAAAAAGGCGGCAGCAGCAAATGGAGTACAGCAAAAAAATCACTAGATGCATTACAGAATCACAGAATGTCAGGGGTTGGAAGGGACCTCGAAAGATCATCTAGTCCAACCCCTCTGCCAGAGCAGGAATTGAACCCAGGTCCCGGTGGTGAAAATGCTGAATCCTAACCACATTCTGAGTATCTAGTCAATGCTTTTCAGTGTGAGACACATTTTTGGTGAAAGATGCTTTGCTCCAATTGCTTTCAGCAGTAATGCTTATGCTAGGGTTATTTCAGAACTGCTCACATGGAACTGCATGATGTAATCAATCGTAAACTTTTGTAGTGAAGGGCAACTTAAAACTTCATATGAATTTCCTCACTGAAAATAACTCCCTTTTATAATCTGTTACTTCTTTGGGGGTTTGTTGTAATCTGTCTTCTGAGCTTATAAATGAAGTTTTTTTCAAATGAAGTACTTCGAAACGGTGCAGCAGCAACACTGCTGTCCCTCCAGCAGCCTGCCCACTCCAGTACTGCTGCATCCCCCTGGGGTACTCACCTCCCAGAGAGAACTGGTGTGCCCGTGCTGAAGGACCTCCAACAGAAACAAGGAGACAGATATACCTGAGAGAGGTAGTTTTGTCTTCAGGGATGTCAAGCTGCTTTTGAGCTAATTAATATGTTTAGATGTTTGTTTAAATTAAGCTTCATGTCATATAGACATACAGGCCAAATAAGAATTAGGCTGAACAAAAAACAAGTTAGCTCTGAAACATCCCCTTGGCTAATGTCCTGGTTTGGGTTAGAATGTCCTGGCTTGGGTTAGAACAGAATTAATTCTGTTTGGTGACTTTATTTTCTAAAAAAGTATCCCATCCCATATACATCATATTCAGTATCAGTTCCCACCCCCCTTGCCAGAGCTACCCGCTAAACTAAACTTGCCCTTTAAGACCTGAAATTCCTGAATCTTAAGTTCGGACCCTGCCCCCAGGGGGGAACGGAAATCCGGAGGTTTTTGGGGCCCTGGGTCTGCGGCTGGGATTTAGTGTGTACTTGGTGCTAGTAGCTGAAGGCGTGGAGCTGCTACTGGGACTGAGAGCTGGGAGCTAAAAGCGTGGCTGCCTGGAGATGTGCTCGGCTGAGAGCTGGTACCAGGAGGTCCTGGAACGGGACGTTTTGCTGCAGCTACTGTGGTCATGTAGTTATCATAGAAAGGGGGGTTTGGGTTCGGTATTTGGGTCCCATGTATATTTATATATGTTTCATTTAATATTGTTATTATGAATAAAGTAGTTTTTAGTTTTATATTCCAATCCAGAAGCCTCTTCGCCTTTATTGTCCCCTATCTCTTCTGGTTGGGGGGGAAAGGGGGTAATAAGGAGCGTCTGTCATGGGTCTGTGGTCAGCTCAGCCTCTACCCATGACAGCTTTTGGTGCCCAACGTGGGGTGATTAGAATTCTGATTATTTGTCCCAAATAAAATTCCAGTTTGTGTAATTGAAAAAAGTGTCAGATCTTTTCCTTTGTGAGAGTCTTTAAGGATTGGAAGTTAAAACAAACTTCATCATGTTAGGGTGGCTGAAAACAATATTGATCCAGCTCCTGCTACAGTCAATTCTTGACAAAATCCAGGGGTGGTATCTTTCACTGTTCCTTACCCACGCCTCCACACGAAGACCAGAAATCCCAACGCCAGGAAGGGCAGAGCCTTGAGTATGGGAACAGCGAAAAATACCACCAGTAGCTTAAAAGCAAGTTTTTACTCTAACTGCTCTATGTTTCTTTATACCGCCTAACATTTTCATACAAGTATCACTATTTCATACACTTCATCATCATCATGGCTAGGCTTTGCGAACGAAGATTTGGGAAGGGCTCTACCCACATTTGTTGCAAGCGTGTTGGTGGCTAAAAAGGCCAATACGAGATAGGCATGAGCGGTTCCAAAAGGAACAGCAGAAAAACACCTTAGATGGTGTGTTCTGCAAGGCACGATTCTTTCTGCGCTGTCTTTTCTCCTCAAGGGTGATCCTGCGTGCTTTCTCAAAAGCATCCTCAGCGTTATAGATGGTGTGTCTCCAGGCCTCCCACTTAGAGGCCAGAGTAGACCAGTTATGATGTTCAATATGGCCAAGGCTGAGATGTTGCTTCAGGGAGTCCTTATATCTTCTCTTTGGGGCTCCCCTCTTGCAGCAGCCGGTGGCAAGTTCACCATAAAGCAAGATCTTAGGGAGGCAGTGGTCCTTCATCCTTGAGACGTGCCCTGCCCATCGCAACTGTGTTCTCAGTAACGTGGCCTCAATACTTGTGACTACTGCTTGTTCTAGAACAGATGTATTGGTCATATAATCTGACCACTGGATGTTTAGCATTGTGCGGAGACAGCGTTGATGGAAGCGTTCTAGGAGACGCAGGTGGTGGCGGTAGATGACCCATGATTCAGATCCATATAAGAGAGTAGACAGCACTATGGCTCTGCAAACAATTTCTACGGTTACCTTCATACCACATTTGCAACACTGCTAGTTCTATTTAAACTCTCCAAATTGCCATTTCAGACAACAGAGAATATTTCAGAACTCACTGCACTTAATCTTTGCATAGCTGTTTCCTATATTTAGCTTAGATAACATCTGAGATTTACAGTGTTAAAAACTCAACTAAAAAAACTCAAAAAAACCCCAAACCCCAAACTTACTTCCTTTCTATAAGCCACTTGACTAAAAAGCTAAACACAAATTACGTGCTGTTATCAGTTAAGCATACTCATCGCTAACTTCTGAAGCACTGAAGTAAGAAGACAGACCTTCAAATGGTAACACACATTTTTACCCGAGCATAAACAAAACCTTTGTCCATAAATTGCTCACAAAGACTCTGTGAGTACCTTTGTTTCCCAAAGATCCCCTAAGCAGAATGGCTCAGCAGCCAGCACTACACAGTATTGCTTAAGTGCCCATTCCAATCAGCAGTGGCCTGAGAGAAGGAGACAGCTCCAAGAGAGTATAATGTTCTCCCATAAACAAACTGTAACCAAATGATTACAGACTATCTGTGCCCCTGTTAACAGACTGTATAATTTAAAAAACGAAACCCAAAACCGCAGGCAAGCTAGACCTGATGCTATTCCAATAAAGGATAATTTACATGGAATAATACTATAGATCCCACTTAGTCTGAATTATAGGCATTAATTCTTGAGAGATCTACCATTAAATACACAGTAATTCAAATAAGACCCACATTAACAGAGCAGAGATTTATCTCTCCGTAAATCACAAATCTCATTTATGTAGATTACAATCTTTGTGTAGAAGTCCTTGGAAAAAATACACAAGAAAAATAACCATCCTCACATGGGCATTTCCCAGGGGCATTATCAGAGGAAAGAGGAGGCAAACTTATTCCTGCACCCCAAAATAAGACCAAGGCAAGTCAGAAAGGGCAACCCAGAAGATGAAGACATCTCATCTCCCACGCCACGCGGCGGGGGGACTGAAAACTCCCCGGTTTTACCCCCGTGCCACGCGGCGCGGGGAGTGGGAAGGAGACACTTCCCGGGCATCTCCCAGCTCGGCGGCGGCGGGGCTTCTCCCGGCTTGCCGTGGCAGCGCGGGGAGGGGGGGCCAAAGAAGCCCCCGGCTGTTTTTCCCCCGCGCTAGGAGGCATGGGGAGTGGGGGGCGACACAGGAGCCCCCGGCTGTTTTTCCCCCGCGCTAGGCGGCGCGGGGTGCCGCTCGGCGGTGGCGGGCCTGCTCCCGGCTTGCGGCTCGCTGGCGGCGGGCCTGCTCCCAGCTTGCCGCGGCAGTACGGGGAGGGGGGGACACAGGAGCCCCCGACTGTTTCTCCCCCGCGCTAGGCGGCGCAGTGTGGGAGGGGGGCGGGGGCAGCTATCAGCCTTGCGGCAGAGTGAGGGGGCGGTGACAGGGGCGTGCCTGGTTCCCTGCGAGAGCCAGTGACAGAGGCGTGCCTGGCTCCCAGTGAGGGGGCGGTGACAGGGACGCGACTGGTTCCCAGTGAGGGGGCGGTGATAGGGGCGTGCTTGGTTCCCTGTGAGAGGCGGTGACAGGGGCATGCCCAGCTCCCAGCGAGGGGCGGTGGTCCTAGTGAGGGGGCGGTGACAGGGCACCTCCTGTCTACTGTATTGCTATGGGTGTGAAAACAAGCAAAGAGGAAAGGAAAGCAAGAAAAACCCAAAATACTCCTCTTGATAACCCGTTGGGAGAGATTTTGAGTAACTGGGAGAAATCAAAATGGACCAGGAACAAAAAAAAAGGATAAAGCTAAAATGATACAGTACTGCATGTATGGGTGGAGAGAGTAACCAATAAAACTAGATCGCATTTTTTGGCCTAAATTCGGATCATTCGAAAGATGGATATGTCGGGCACTACAAGATTATGTGTATAAAAAGGAATAATTAAAAATTGGAGGGAAGAGCCCCTCAAACCAGAATGGGAAGGACCTTATCAAGTGTTGTTAACTACTGAAATAGCGGTGCGAACTATAGAAAAGGGGTGGACCCACAGTACCAGGGTCAAAGGGCCTGTGGAACCCCCTCCTATAGTCTCTGGGTGGAAATGTCAAGGGGCATATCCAAAGCTTACAATAACCTGAAAGTGAACTTCTCCTACAGTCATTGGAGGACAGTAGCCGTTAAGAATCAACTCTTCGTGAGAGAAGCTGAGATCTCAGTGCTTGGGTGGAGCCGCAGCTGCAAAAAGCGAGGTGTAAATCGGGTCGGTAATTGCTAACCTAAGCTGAGGTAATGAGTGTGTGGTAAGAGTTGGGGATGCATCTGAAGAGCGGAGCGAATCACCCATGGTAATAAAAAACAGCAAGTTCCTTGGCCTTGCCAAACACATAAAACAGAGGGCAAGACCAGGTTAGCCTCTAAACTTGCCACAAAGAAGATTTCCCAACCCTGCTGTTGGCTGCAACCCAATAGGCATGGGAAGTGGAAGTTTATGCTATGCTGGACCTCTGTTTGCTCTAGCCATGCTGCAGCTAGTGACCTTCACGGTCAAGGAATGTCGGACGTATCACTTTGCACAACACGGGCCAAGGAGGATTTGCTCTAATGAGAGGTTTCCCCAACTCGAACCAAACAGTCAGAAAAAAAATCCTCCCCTAAAAATAAAAATTCAGTCCAAACCAGAGACACTACCACCTTTGAACGATCTATATTGGGAAATGATCAAAGGGTTAGAGCTTCCCTCAGCAGGGCAAAATCTGTTTGTCAATATGGCGGAGAAGATAGCAAGTGCGCTGAATGTAACTCGATGTTGGGTTTGTGGAGGGCCGCAGATGGCAGAAGAGTGGCCCTGGAGAGGTACTAGTCTAAGTGCTAGGGAAGTACTTAAGGGCAGTTACACTTTCACTAATAGCAAATTGAGCCGACCAGAGGGGTGGATATTGAGTACCACAGTGTTTGGAGGGGATTGTTTACAGAGAACAGGGGCCCGCTTTACACAAACGGTTGGGGACACTCCCTGCAGGAGGGCTTTTAGCACAAACTCAACCTCCAGTGGGTATCTTCCCAATGCCCCAAAGTTTTANTGTAATAAAACCAACACAAAAAAAAAGGGGGGGGGAGGGGGATTGTGAGAAATAAATATACAGTTTTATTACAAGCAAAGGGATTAAATAAGGGTCACCAATATAAGGGGGTGCATGCAAAGGGGTTTCTTTCTACTAATCTATAGGCGTATCGTGGAGTTGTAAGATGCTTGGACATGTCTGGACAAGCATAAGGGAACATGCGGCCAGGAATGAAGGGATTGCGAAATATATGTAAATAAAGCAAACCTCCCGCCATGTGGTCAGCCATGGAGGCTGCCATTCTGGTCAGGGCCCTGCCTCTCAACACAATACAGCCAACCAGAGGAGAGGAAATGCCCCTTCTGATAAGAGGACTGGGTGGTACTTGAGAAACCTTTAAAAGGAGGGAAATTTGATTTCAGGGTGTGCTTTTGGGATCATCAGGCAACTAGGGCACCCAACACGTGTTGTAAGTAATCTTCCTAGTTGTTATTTTTCTCTGTTTCATGGATTTTGTTATCCTTCTAAATTTAAATAAAAGGAGATAATTTTCTCTGAAATAAATTTTCTAACAATCCACCCTTTAACAGCCTATACCAGTTTTCTAAATAGAGCATCTATTAAACTCCCAGGATGCATATTTCAGAAATATGTTTGGCAGCTTGACACAACTCCATACTGGTAGTGGTGACAAGGGAAGGACTCTTTACTTCCAGAGCTGTCAATCTGCCCTCTCCACAAGCACTTCTTCATCCTGTTTAGGATTCAGTTTCTCAGTTCACACAGTGTTAAACTGTTCCTCTCACACCCCATGAGGGGTTTTCATTAACAAGACTTGTGCTGGGTCTATCTTTGCCACCAGTGCAGAACTGTGCCTCCTCTCTCTTTGTAGCATTTATAGTTTTATAACTCGCTTATGCCAAAGCTGTAACATTAGAACAGCAAAGGCATGGATTTCAGTTCATAACCCTCTTTTGTAACACTGCAGCTTCAGTACTCTCCTAAGCAGGGCTTATCTATTTTTGTGTGAGAATATCTGACCATTTTAAACTGATTTAGCAGGAGAATACTAGGCCAGATTAGTACCCTTTTAAAGCTTTTGGAATCATAATCACACGGAGCAAGACATGGCATAACATGCAAACTGCCGTGCCCCATCACGTCTGACCAGGAAGGCAAGGAGGTACATTGGCCCCAAATTTAGCAAGCCCTTCAATGACACAAGCGACTGACACATTTGATCTAAAAAGCACATGCTTGGAGCACTCAGCTTTTAAAATGGCTGGAGAAAAGCTTTGCAACGGCACAGAGCAGCACCTCGGAAGACTCATCAAAGAAGCCTCCAATCTCTGACTAACCCCTCTTCACCTACCCAGCTTCAACACAGCCCACAAAGCAGCACATAAAGGCTGCTCCAGGGCAGGCACGCACCTTCCACCATTGCTAGTGGTAAATATTATGCAGCAGGCACAGCTGCAAGAATCAGCTGTAACAAGAAATTACGGGGATCTGACACACAGTTTAAACTCCCAAGACTCATTTCGGGCTCTTCCCACTACTGACAGTCTTGTCTCCCTGGAGCAGCCAGCAAACACCTTGGTACTCTGGAAAACATTACTGTGTATAGTGCTCAGTATCCATGACCACTATCTAACTGGAGGATTAAAAGAAAACCAAAACCAAACAAAACCCCACCAACAAAACCAACAAACATTTGTTTTAAGAACAAGGGCTTAGCCAGAGCTAGATAGAGGGGAAGGGGTGGTGGTGGGGAAGTTAATCACTGTCATAAGTATTAACACAACTGATTCCCACGGTCTGGCAGAAGGCACCGACCTAATGGAAATGGTCTGTTTCCACAAGAGAACTCAAAGCACTTGAAGCAGTGCAACTTTCAGACACTCATTTAGCTCTTTTCATTTAATTGCACTGACTCTGTGCACTGACATACAGCTATTCTCACAGCTGGCACCACACTACATAGAGAGTAAACTGTTAAAGCTAATTTTAAGCAGTGTGGATTTTCTACTTTTTAAAAATTATTTTTAAGACACCGGTGTCTTTAGCTTCCAGCAGGATTTCCACTTTCAGAAACTACCCACAGAAGCTCACTATCCTCCACTTCAAGCAGCCTCTACAGCTGTTCACCTCTGCTGGAGGACTTGGTCAATTTGACTCTTAATGTAAGGTCCCACTGGTTTTCATCTTTTGGACCAAAGCAACAGAATAGCCCTCTAGCTTCAAGGTGAGCTGTTGCAACCCAGTCTTCTGTCTTGAGGATCCCGTAGAGTGAGGTTATCTGACCTAACTGGAAAGGCTTCCCATACCACAAACTGCTGTCAGAGTTCCTTCTCTAATGCCATGCAGTCTTATAATGGCCTGTTATAAAATACTCATAACTACCCTTATAAAGTGATCTGGTGTAGTCAAGGTAAGAGCAGCTCCTAATGATGCAGTCAAAACCTCAAATAAATTTCAGTTAAAAAGCAAAGAAGAGGGAATGCATGGTAAATTGCTTCCTAGAGGAATTTACCCAGGAATGGTAAACTGCCACCTGCCACCTTATCAAACAACCAATGTACTGTCGTGGTTTAGAGGCTTGTTCCCAACCCCAACTCATGGCAGTTAAAGGAGAGGCTTCTGGATTGGAAGGTAAAAACTAAAACTGCTCTAATAATAGTAACAATGTTAAATAAAAGATATATAAATATATACAGGACCCAACTACCGAAACCCTCTCTAATGATAATTATGTCAGGACCAAAATTGCAAACGTTCCGTGCTGTAAGCGTCCCGGTGCCAGCTCCCAGCTTCTCTCTGTCCCGGTATCAGCTCACATGCGCAGCCCAGCACGAGCCCACAGCACAGCCACGCCGTTCCCCCTTCGTTCAAGCAGTCCCCGGTAGCAGCTTCACGTGTGTCCCAGGTAGCACAGACAGCGTCCCGCACGGCACAGATCCCAGCAAAAACTCCTCGTGGTCCCAGCACACTCCCAGAATTCCCCTGGCTTCCCCTTTTGGGGGGGTGGGGTGCAGTGTCCTTACTTAAGATTCAGGAACTTCAGGTTTCTTAAAAGGGGCAGTCCAGTTTAGCAGGTAACCGAATATCACGTACACGGTACGGAATACCTTTTAGAAAACAAAGTCACTGAACAGAATTAATTCTGTTCTAACCCAAACCAGAATATTTTTACCCAAACCATTAACATGTACCTATCTTGGCCTTGCTCTGCTAGTTAGGCCAGCACATACCCTTCCCAGCTCTTGACCTGCTCTCCCTTTTATTTCAAGTTGTGGCACCATCTCATTATGGGAACTCCTGTCCACAGTCAAAAGCAGCCTGCCAGTAGACCTAAGCCTGAAATAAAAGTATTTTCAGCTACTGGCAAGTCTGTAAACCTATTAGTAAGTGGTATACTGGGTTATCAGAAGTTAATCACGCTCCTTCCCCAAAAGGTTCAAGTTTTCTGCCTGCTGCTGTGCAACAAAGGAACTGGGCTTCCCCCTGCTCCATGCCAGTCAGTGCTCAGCTTGGATTGAGTGCGTCGTGGCAGGGTCAACCACCTCCTGCTCAGAGGCACAAGCTGAGGCTCCCACTGCAGTGCATCACATCAGTCAGGGTACAGCAACAGTGCTAGTTACAGCTCAGTTCAAGCTATGAAAGTGAAAGCACACTGGGGTCAGCATCATGGTCTGCAGCAATCCAGCACACGGCCTCTAAAGGGGGTTAAACATAGTCAGGCACTGCACAGCTGCACCATCAACACTGCACTGGGACCAGCAGCACACGGTCAATTTATAAATCAGACACATACAGCTGTAGCCTCCAATCAAAGACTAGAATTAATAGATGGCTACGTTCATGTGCACACATCTTTTTCCCAGGAAAGTTACGAACAATGAGTGTTTGGAAAAAAAAATACATTTCACAAAGGTTTATGTGCAGAAGGCATCTCCAGCAAATGAATGTTCTCACAACCTTCCTATTCCCCCACACTGTGACCAAATGTGACCAAGGAGCCATGGCTGTTAGAGCTCACCACTGCTCAGGTAACCCCTAGCGCCTAGGCAGTTACTGGGTTTGTTTGTAGGCCTGGAGATGAAAACGAAATCACTGTAGCAGTATTAATCTGCATGGAGGGAAGAAATGCATTTATTTTGAAAACAAAAAAACCCAAACAAAAACAAACAAAAAAAAAGGTATTTTGGAATCACATTCATCTTCTGCACCAGGACAGACTGCTATGTCATTAGTTTCCATTTAGAGAGGTGAAACCCAGTTTCCAATACAAAGTTTTGTCACTAAGCAGCTAGAGAGAGCATTTCCCTGTTGTGGGACTAGAAAACAAAGACCTCTATCATCTCCTCCCTATTCCCACTCTCATTCCCAATACTCCCTGGTGAGCTGGACCCTCCTGTCCAGGAGTATTTAAGCCACAGACCTAGCAACAGCAAAAGACAGGAGGAGAAAATGGGCTGCAATCAGGCTGCCATGGGTGAATCTCTGTTGACACAAAAGCAATTTGCTGACAAAATATTGGGGTATGAATGGCAGCTGCTCATAAGGCAAAAGCAGCCACAGAGGAAGCCTGAAGATCAGGTCACAGCCTGGGCTCTTCTGTCCCCTCAGCCTCCGGGGGCCAGGAGGCATCCCACATGCATGAGGACATCCCACAGCTGTAGGCTTCAGCTGTACCTAACTGCACTACTCAGCAGCAGGAGCCATCAGGTAGCCTGAGGCTAATTCTCCACTGAGGGAGCATTAAGCACACCCATGCCTTTCTGCTTCCTCCACTCTGAAACAGAAAACACTTAAAGCCCTTCAGAAACTTGGGAAGCTGTGTTTGGGTTCAGTCCTCCTGGGCCTGTTCTGACGGCCACTGTAAACATAACCCCCAGTGTCTTTGCTTATAATCTAATGTGGCACTCATTCAAAATAAACCAACAAACCTGTTCTGGAGGAAATGATGCTTCTGGAGTCCAAGTCAAGCTTCTTTACTAGTGTATCAGGGTCAATCTTCAGCCCAGAAAAGACACTAGAAGACGAGAAGTCCCAGTCCTTATCCAAAAGAAACAATAAGTAGGTGTCAGTACAAACACCACCAAGCAACATTCATTAAAAAAACAACACCCAAAAATAAAACAAACAAAAAAACCGCACAAAAATCACACAAAACCCCAAACAAAACAAAAATAACAACAACAAAAAACAAACCCAGTACCATCCAGATAGGAGCAAGGTGCATGTTCCAATGCTAGTGCACAGGTGCTCCTCCTGAGCAGGCAGGGGTAGGTAAGCAACCTTACTGGCCTGGTCCTCCCAGGCTCTTCCACACAGAGGGAAATTTCACAAAATGATGTTTTGGATTTTTCCAAACAGATTTCTACCTCAGAACAACCTCACCTCCCTGTCAATTCAGGTTTACTCCTAGAAGAACTGTGAATGGCACCCTTAGGAAAAGCCAGATTTATTACAGGTGCATAACAATAGAGATAAGCAACAAATGAACAGATTAGGGGCCTAAATCCTGAATCAATGGACATGGAGCAGATTCAGTGACTATTATCAACTTACTGAATCTTCAGCATCCCATTCCTTTAAGCATGTAATACCTCTAAGTCCTAAGCTTTGATGTAGCCTCTATGGTTGGCTTAGAAGAACTTATTATTTTAGCTAGCAGCATCTCCCATATATAAAACCATAAAACCAGCTGTGTAAGGCACAGCCTATTCCTTACTCCTCACAAGGAAAGCTGTAGCTGCATAAAAACTGTTAACTGCTGTTGTGTCCTTTCTGCAAAGGGGCTGGGGGAGGCATCCCACTTTAACCTGAACTACATATTAATAACATAGCTGCTGAAACCAAACATTGTCTGAATCTCCTAAATGACTGCACGTAAACTGACAGCTCATCTCCACCTGCCCTAACCTGAAATCAAGTCGAACTACTCCTAAACAAGCCAGGCAGCCTCTCACTCCCCCACTTCCAACATCTGCTGGTAATGATCACTACTACTGCATCTCAGTTACCCCACCAAAATACAATACAGACACCTTCTCTCCCAGCATCTAGTGCAGCATTGGCATATTTCTGTTACTGCCACCTCCACAGGCAGGCTCTTTTCTCTATATGCTAAAGGCCTAGGGATGTTATGGTAGCTGCCATAGCTACCACTACCTGACATTTCCATCACCATGGCTGATAGTATAGAGAGCAATAGCTGCCACCAAAGAAGCATGCTGGGGCTCCCACGATGAACAGGATCTTGTGCTGGAGTCCTGAAGCTCCAGGCTCCCTTGTTCCACCTCCCTGGCTGCTCTGATGTACCGTGCCCTTGTTAGCATGCACCCACTGGTGATAAGCAGCATGAGACATGCACCTGCCTAGCAAAGAGTAAAGAGCAGCCTTGAGGCCACGAGGACAGCACTGAGGGCATAACTTGACTCTTCCAAGCAGGAAAATGAGACTGGCCTTCAGGAAATTGTTTCACTCCATCTCCTGCCCCTCTGTCAGCTACCTCCAGCGCTTCTCCACGTCTCGACCCAAAAGCTGCACTTAGAAACCCTGCAAGAACACACGCAGCGGTGAGGAGACACCTGTCACGGCCACCGCGTGGGAGGCTCCACGGCGTTCAACGAGCTCCAAAGACCGAGCAGAACCGGAGCCCCAACCCCCTCAACTACCGGCGCAAAAGAAAAAAAAACGAACAACTACCTCAAACCCCAGCCACCAGACTGCCCCTTATGGGCCACCCTACCCCGCCCGCCCCGTGACTGCCACCGCCCACGCGCCACAGGCGAAGCACTGCCCTCCCCACATGACACCACTCAAACTCTTCTGCTTTCCCGTTCCTGCTACCTTGCTGGCTGGCGCGCTCCAGCAGCCCGCGCCGGGGCCGGGGTTAGCCTCGGGGTCCGGCGGCGTATCCCAGGCGGGCCAGGGCCGGGAAGCGGCACGGTGGGGCCGCGGGCACTTAGCCTTCCTCACCATGGCGGGCGGTGCTGAGCGGTGTGGCGTGGCGGAAGAGGACGTCCCAACGTGCGCCGCGCTTCTGCCGCGCTAGGGCCGCCCGCGAGTGGGGGTTCGTTGGTGGCTGGCAGCGCTGGCTTCTGGAGCGGGTACGGCAGCTTAGAGCGCTGGCTGTGGTGGATTGGGGTCACCAGGGAACTCCCCACCCAGCGACAGGCAGAACCTAGGAAGAGGCTCCGCGGCAGCACTGCGACTATTAACTCTGACGCATAATGGTAGCGTCTTACACGCCAGCTTTCTGCCGCCGGTCGATTTGATGGGCAGCCTGGTGCTCTAACCGCCTTCAGGCTGCCAGTGGTGCAGGCAGCCTGGCAAAGGTGGCTCCTGGAGAACAGCCAGAGGGTGTTCCTTTGATGTGCTTAGATTAAACTCGGAGACTGTGACAGTTAAAACCTGGTGAACGCCCTGGAAGAGCTGAGGCCTCTCAGTAGCACTAGCTAGAGTCCAGGATGCCACAGTAGGACAGAAAACTGATTTCAGAAACTCCTTGCCTGAAACTATTCCTATAGCTGCAACAGCAGAAAATACAAAAGAATACACGTGAAGCCCAAGCATGCATTGGACTGTGCAGTCATAAACCTAGGTGGAGACTTCTGACAAAACAGCCTCAGCCCTTGCTGTGCTATGGTTGCGAGGGGGTGAAATTCAAAGCTGCTTCTTCTGCCCCAGGATAATAAAAAGCTCCAGCCTTAGGAACCACCTTGGTTTTGCTCCTAAAAACCCCAAATCCTAACAGATGCTCTGTGGTTAATACATCTGTTTTCTAGGTAGCCTTACTATGCTCTACCTGTCTGCCCTGAGTTGTGCTTTCCAGGACCTGACTTGGGGAGCAGCTGCTCGGACTCTTGTCCACACCCTTGCTTTGGGGCTACCCCGGGTAGCATTCTTCCACTGCTCTTTTGAAACCTCGGCAGGGGGAAAAAAAGAAACACAACCAAAAAAAAACCCCTAACAACAAAACCAATGATAAGTGTAATGTTCATTGGTAACTGGTTTTTTAAAGCGAGACAAACTTCTTGCCATGTGCTTCTCTATGCTGACCTTTTCCCCAAGTGTCTTGTTCGGTCCAGGTTAGCAGATAAATGAGTGTGGTTGTGCCAGAGGATTAGGAGAACAAGGCTGGGGAAAGCCAAGCTGCTCCCAGCAAGAAGGCCAGTACTAATAAGTCCATTTCCTGTGTGGCAGCTGTGCAGCCAAAGTGTTGATGAGTGCGGATTGACATGGGCAGCACAGGAGTACAAGGTAAGCTGTGCTACATAAATGCACCGCTGGTGACCATCCTCATGGGTACCAAGGACATAGAGAGATGCAGAGAGAGGTCCCTGAGAAGGTGATGCTATTTGGAAAAATGGCTTTTCCAGTTTTATGCACCTGCTCACAACTAAGTGACATGTATAAAATACTAGAAGGTAAAAAATAATATCTCTGAGGATGGAGATCCCACAGCCACCCCAAATCCCTGCTCCCATTGTGCTGCTTATTCAGCTGGAATATGGCAGTGACTTTAACACACCAGGGAAGATATAATGTTCATCAGGGACAGAAAGTAACGCCAGGAAAACTTCTATTACCCTACTGTAGGCTAGATGAGCATCATTTAGAAGCAAAGCACCAAAATGACATCTCTTATCACTAAAATCAATGACTTGAGGGAGCAAGTGCTCCAAGACTTCCTGACTGAATGCACAGATAAATGCCCTGCTACCCACCCTAGCTGCTCAAAAGCATCCTGCAAAAACCACAACAGTCCACAGCAGACAACGGTGGGGAGAAACACAATCCATTCCAGTAAATATAAAACGGGGAACTAATAAAAGTAAAGACAGTTAACAGAAAATAGAAAAAGCATTGTTTAACAGCTTAAAATGCTTACAGTCAAGTTGAGGATCATACATGCTATGACTAAGCACACACGTGCCCCCTTCACCTGCAGCAGGCTTAAACAGCAGCAAGGAGAAATAAAATGTATAAGAAAAAGATATCCCTAAAAATTGGAAATTGTTCCCAAAGATGGGAAATATCAAAGATTAAAACCTCAAGCAGGTGAAACTCCCACTGAAGGAGCACAAGCTTTGCTGGCTGTGTGGGGTAGTGAATGGGAGAGGCTGGACACCATCATACTGATGCTACCTGATACAGCCCTTGCTTGCTTCTGCTTGGACATCTTGTCCTGTGTTTGGTTGTGAAATCGCAGACATAGCATAAGAGTAACTACTCATTGGTTAATACATGTACTAACTAGCCAGGATTAACAAGCTACCAGGCTAAAGCACTGATATGCCCAAGGCAGCGGGGAACACATTAAGGGTCCCCTGGGATTTCTTAGGGACAGTACTTTCTTGTGGATGTCCATTCAAGGCCAAAGGTGCAAGAGAGAATCGGGAATAGCTCAGGGGAAACTGAGAGCACAACAGCAAGCTTCAGCTTTGGCCTACAAGGATCCATGGTATACTCACCCTACTCCTGCTGCGCCAGCTCAGGAAACTTCCAGCACTCCAACACCCTTCAACGGGAGCAAAGCAGTTTAACAAATCAAATGAAAAGAGCAGTCTAATACGGGCCTTATGCAATACAAAAGGAAAAATTATGACAGCTCATCTTACTTGAGCGCACTTCCTTCCCCCATATCAGCCAGGCAATGCTGGCAGGAAGCCCCACTAGCTTTCCCAGCTTCAGCTGCCCCAGCCCACCTGCACCAGGGCTGGGGGCTGCTCTGCAGCATCTAGCTGCAGCCACCTAGGCTTTCTGAGCGAACTGGGGTGGACACTCCAGCTCCCAGAAAGCTCGTCCTCAGTCTCCATCCCCATTGTATCCCACACCAGCCAGGTGATAACAGTTTCGATGCTCCCATCCTGCTGCAAGTATTGCTATGATGCTTTCTCACTATAGCCAGTGCCTGGCTGGAATGAAACCAGGCCAGAGCTCTGATGTCTTCTTAACAAAAAAGCACTTGCCCATGAAGTGTTCATCAGGGCTCAGAAGTTTGCTGCCATCACTTTGATTCTGGTTACCTGCTGCAAAAGTAAGCCTAGCTCTATAACTGTAAGAAAGCAGCAGGTGAACTGCATCAGTGTCTTATAATTCATCATGATCACTCAGCATTAGCTTGCTAGAAGAGGAGCCTGCAAAGCAATTAATGAAACCTTCACATTCATTATATTTAAAAAACATACAATCCTGTACATTTTCTAAATGGCTTTTTTTTTTTTTCGGTGCACTGAAGAGGTTAAAAAGTAATTGCCAGGAGACAGTTTTTCTCTGCTGTGGGTGCATTGGGAGGAGTTATTGCAGCCTACACAACAAAATTTTAAGGCTGCTTATAAAAACCCACACAGCCCTAAGCTGTGCCACAGCAAGAATAGTTCTGGCATCCTCTGCCAAGTGAGGGGGCTTTGCTACATCAGCAACAACAAAAAAATTTCAAAGCTCAACCCAGAGTCTGAGAGGAGTCAGCTTTCCATCTTCTGTATGCCCAAAGGCTACTGATAGCTCCCAAAGGGACTGATTTCCCCACTCTCAGCTTTATTTGCCCACTGGGAGACTGGGCTGGCCCCCAACAGCGCTATGAAGTGTTAAAAGTGGGGCAAAAAGGGCAGGGTTTGGATAGAGTCCCTTTCTTGGGTGCAGTGGGAGGGCTGCAGACCCTCCAGTAGCCCAGGTAGGAGACCACCTAAGCCCTACAGAGCAGGAAGTTTTGGCAGGGCTATGGCCTGTGCAAGCAGGGCTGGTTAGGTTTTGGGAGGGGAACACGCCCTCCCACAGCCACTGTTCTTACTTCCTCCTTTCTGCCCCAGCTAACTGTAAGATAGAAATAGGAAGGAAGGCCTAGGGTGCATTGCAGAGCTTCTGAAGCCTGTCTGTCTTTTCCAGCTGAGCCTGAGAAGCCATCCCAGCCCAAGCACGGGACAGAAGAAGGGGCTTGATGTAAGGTGAGTACAGCATCTCCATTTTCTTTGCTTCTGTTCTTCCTTTCTGGGGGGAAGTCAGCCAGGCGACAAGGCAGTTTCATAGGTTGATGTTTTCAGTGAATTTGTTTTATAGTTCCTGATCTGACTCTGACTCCTTATAGTAAATCAACAACAGCCAATCTATGCAGCCTTTGCAAAAGCAGCTTGCCTGGTCTGTAAAGTTTTCACTTTTGGAGGTAGGATGAAGCCTGGAACTGCAGTTAGTTTTTGGGAGGAGCGTGTCAAACCCCATGCAGCCCCTTCCTCACTGACCTGTGGGCCTGGAAAGCAGAGCAGAGAGGGTGCAGTGTGTTGCCCCTGTACCCTCACACAACACAGGTGAGAGTGGCACTGGCTGCATGCCTGCCAGCAGCACAAAGTAAGTGCCACAGTTGAGACCTGCACCATTGTCCTGTCCAGGACCCTCCACTTCCCTGTGGGATCCTGTACAAGCACCCACTGCTAACTGGAGGATATGACGGCTTAGAGGGGTAGAGGGAACTGGCGCAGTGGCATGGCACAAAGGCGGAGGGAATGGCTGCCTGTCTGCGCTTGGTGCAGTGCCACTGCCAGTACACTGTCCCTATGGGCCTGGGGGAGGGGGATAAGACCCTCTCTCTTCTTCTTCATCGCTGTGTGTGCTCTACACAACAAATACCATAGCCACTGAAAATGACTGATGCAGCAGAGAAGGCAGCAGGGGCTGCATGTAAGTTAAAGCTGGGGAGAGCAGGTAGCAGATCCTTCCCTGAATCTCTGTGGCTCTTGGATTGAGATAAAATGTGGGACATGCCCCAGGTGTCAGGGAAAACAGCCTGGCTTCTTTTTATGATGCTTTTTTCAATGCTGTTGCCCCAGCTCCCAGCCTCCAGGGCAGGTGAAATGCGAGCGCGTGAACAGTTGTAGAGGTGTCATGCCCTTCAAACAGCACAGACACCAGCACACAACTTCTGCAAGGCGTGGGAAGGCTTCAAATGGTGCATTTTGCTGTCATGGCTGTCATATCCTGCTTCACACATTGTTTTTGCAGTTTTTTGTCCTCATCCCAGTGCTGCTTCAACTGCAAGTGATTTCAGCATGCTGGAGAGCACAGTGCAGGGCGATTTATTTTCTCAGAGAAAGACATACTCGAGTCACTACAGGGTTGGTGGCAATAGGGGATCCCTCCTTTGCTCCCACGAAGCACAAGCTTTGTTAGCTCAAGGGGACGGGCTGCACCCTTGGACAGGTCCTCAGGTCCCTGCTCAGGCCAAGGACTCTGTCCTGTGACTCTGCAAACACAGCAGCCATCACAACATGTCAACTGGGACTGACATCTCCCACAGGAGATGAGACACAGAAATGGCTTCTATGCTCTTGAAAATTCTGAACTACCCAGCGCACAACAGATGGCAGGGCAGCCCCTTCCCACCTAAGCAGAGCTCTGACCAGGGAGACTACACCCCTGCCCCCTCAGAACAAGGCGAGGGTCTCATCGGCCCCCAGGGACCTCAATGCTCAGAGCCAAGGGGTGCCATGGGCCAGGGGCTTGCTGCACATGGGAGAGTGCTTATCCCACAGACCCATCCTCTGTAGGCACTGGAGGCTGCTGGAAGGAAAGATATATAAAATATATTCATATTTCCTATAATAGGAAGTAAGAATATATCTATATTATTTTTATACATATGATACTTACATATTTTTAAATATTTTCCATAATTTTAATACATACATAGATACGTATAAAATACATATACACACAATGAGTGTGATACTGTGCACGGAATATGTCATAGCCAGTGGGTAGCCCTGCATGTGGCTGTCTGCTGTGGTGGGAACTATTCATATTACATAACAAAGTGATGGAAGAAATGGCCACAAGCCAAGTGACATCCACTCTCCCATCCTTGCTGTACCCCGCTCCACTCATTTACCGCTTGTTCATGGGGTCTACTAGGGCTGCCCAGAGTTGGAGGGGAAAGGAGCAATGCTGCTGGGTGCGATACTCAGTGTATCTGTCATATAGTGACGGTGACACAGCACCAGGAATGCTTGGGAGAGTGGAGGAAGCACCAGGGGCATCAAACCACAAGCACTGACATCAGTGACACCTCACTGTTGCAGGAGGATGGTGTAAAGACTTCAAGGGTCCTCCCAGGATGCTGAGCATGAGAGTGTGTCCTCACATTTTGCAAGAAATCATATGTCTAGCGAAGCACTGAAAGGGAGTTATGGCTAACAGAATGCAAGATCTATCTCTGCTGTTGAACAATTATTCATAGCAACGAGATCACCATCAGCATCAATGCTTCCCTTCAGCCCTATTTATAAATCCCAGCTTGCTTCTCCATCCTGTGGAGCAGCCTCTATACCAACGACACCCCCCAGCATGCCTAGCATTCTGAGAGGCTGGCATGCCCCAGCTTTGCTCCCTGTTCACATGCAGGACAGCACCCAGCCATTTCCTCATGCACCCTCTCTGAGCTATCTTCACATTTTCTGGATTGCAAAACCTTCAGGAGCATCTTGCTCTTCCTGAGCCATACCAAGTATATAACACACAGCACACAAGGGGTGCTTTATAAATGGAATAACCTGATGGCTTCTGCAAAGGGCCCCTGGTGAAGCAGAACCCTGGTCCTGATCCACCCGAGGCATGTGTCGGGAAGGGCAGAGCTCAAGGCCAAGGAGGACCTTGGTCCTGGGATGCAAATTTCTTCCTCCAATGCCACCATGCAACCGTGGCCAGAGAGCAAAGCCTGGTGCCCTACCCCTAGCTAGGGTGATGGAGGTGGTTTTAAAATTCTGCAGTTCTGCTTCCTCATGCCAGGGCAGGAAGATGGACTATATGCATCCCTCTGCTTGCCTTAATTTATGGAAAGGAGGAGAAAACCCCAACATTCCAGGCAGAACACACTCAGGAGAAGAGCATCCAGGACTGGTAGTGGCTGTGTCTAGGGCTGAGCCAAAGGGATCATCAAGGGGTTTGGAGAAAATGCTGCTGAGGCCCATGTCTGGGCCCAGCTAATACAGAGAGTCAGACCGAAACCTGCTTTCTCCTCCTCTGAATTCTATAAGGAGGCAAACAAAAGGAGAAGACCCATTTGTTCTTTAGAAAGTCACTCTATGTTGTGTCAACGCTCATCCACCCACATACCAGTGAATGATTTCCCTCCACAGCAGAAGAAGTGGTGAGCTTTCTTCTTCTGCTCTCCCCTAGTAGCACAATGTACTTTACATTCTTGCAACAAGGGAAAGAAATGGCTTTGGGAATTAGGCAACCAAATCTAGCCCATGAAATCAACCCTACATTACAAAACTCAATGGCAGCCAGAGTTGGGTATGTGGAGGTTCCCACATTATTTCTGGGGTTTGGGAGCTTTTTTTAAATCCAGTTTTAGTTGGAAACTTTCTCTATATTATGAGATGAGCCTGTAAGCAGGACTTCTAACCTCCAGCAAGGACGAGGAGCTCACAGAGTCCTGGGTCACCCAATTGCCACCCCGTGTCTTGGCATGGCAGCAGGAATTAAGCACTTGGAAGCATCAGGCAGGTGGTATGGCAGGAGCTCATCCAACCCTTGGGTTTGGTCCCCACAGCCTGTGTGGGAACTTCGAGCTTGTAGAAGAGATGGAGCCTAGTTAGGCACATTTGTAGTGTTGATGCTACAGGAACTGAGGGTGGGAGTGGCTCTTTCTAGGGAAAAGCCTGTTTCCTTGGCCTCATTTCTAGGGGGCACAGTTGCAGAAACACGACCTCACACCATTTTCAGCATCCCCAGGGCACTACTAGCTAGGCATGTGAAGCAAAGCAAATGCAAGCAGCTATCAATAACAAGTGAAGAGCATGAATACAGCTAAGAAATGCTCTCACGACTGAGTCAGCTGTGCCTCAGAGTGTGATGCTGCTCTTGGAGGATCTCTCAGTTTGGGCTGGCATATTTCATCTGGTCCATCCCAGGTACAGGGTGCCACAGTCCAAAAGAGTGATCAAAGTCATTTCCCCATGAGGTGCACGTGGGAGGGTTCAAGCCAGTCTTAATAAGAGCTTTTACGTTGTTTTTGTTTTTTACTTACTTTGGCAGTTTTTACCTGTTGTCTGCAACTTCAAACAGTGCTTCCAGAATTTGGAGGTGATAAAAATGTGTTGGGCCATCTAAGCACAACAAGTGCATTTCATGCCAGCAGGACTATTGCAGCTCTAATGATAACTGGTGCCCTTAAAAACTTACCAAGGAGGACTGTGGTGGTGGAGAGGCACTTGCAGACATGGCAGAGTGAGCTCGTAGGCCATGTCAGTGTGAGGGTTTGACTGGTTGACCACAGAGGTGCCTCTTGTTGCCTGTGCAACAATGAGCTGGCAAGGCTACTGGAGCTCTGCTGGAAGGGCTGTTTCCAGGGCAGGGTGGGCTTCCCAAGGCTGCATTTACATCCAGATGGCTTCTGCCATAAACAATTGTGGTAACCAGCCTTAGCAGTCCTCCCATGTCTGCAAGTCCATACCATATCTGGACATCAAACTTCAGTATGCAAATGGCACTGAAATGGCACCCATTGACCTACCTAGACCTTCTTTCTGCCCTCATGAGGGGACCATGCCTTTTTTCAGGGCTGACTGGTGTCCTCCTTTGCTTGTCTGCTATCTGTACAGAGGCTGACAAGCTAAGAAAGGACATCCTGACATCTCAGAAGGGTATCTGAGCAGAACGTGGCCTCAGTGCCTTTTGAAGATTTCCCTTGTTTTCTCATTTTCATATCACTCTAAGGAGGTTCACAGAAGGGGGTGATGGGATTTACAAGGTGGACATTAGCAGAGTGATTATTTTTCTTGCTCGGGACAGCATCACAGCTATTTCAAAACCAATGACCTGGCTTTTTTTTTTTTTTGGATCCTGTGTCTAATATTACTAAAAAGGGCACTGTTTGTTGTTCCTTCATGCTTTCTTACTCCTTTTTCCTCTTTAAATTAATTTCTCTTTTCTCACTTCCCCATCCATGCATCCATGTTGCAAAAGGCCACTGCTCTGTTGGGGTTTGCTCCAGGGCTGTGTTGGGGCGAAGGCATTACAAGAAATTGCAGTATTAATGAACATATCTCACTGACAACATGGGAAGAATCACTGAAAAATCACTCCCTGAGAGCGATTCAGTCAACTTCATGGATAGCAAAACTTTCTGGGATAAGGAGATGTGCAAGATGTGCCTCCAAAGGGCAAGAAGTGAGTAGTGTGAGCAGCTAGAATAAGCACTGTGAGAACATGTTTGCGAAGAACACGGTCTCTATCACTCTCTGAAATGCTATTGTAACTAAGGTTAGCAACTGCTTGTGGGGTTTGGATGATGTGGTAGGAGTCCTTCCCTGCACATCAATAGGAAATACTCAGCCACTTCCTCAGCCTCAGGGTTGGAGTCCCCACTCATGGCATCATGTTCTGGCTCTGCTCCCCATGAAGGTCTGACTACAACAAAACCACCCTTCTTCCTTGCCCTGCCACACCAGCAGGCTGGACCTCACCATGCAGTGCAAGCCAGCTCCTCTGCTTCCCTTGGAGACGGGACTGTAGGTCTCCTAGGATGTTGAACATCTATGCTGCGGTGTTCGAAACCATCACTTGTTGGAAACCCTCAGCAGAAAAATCTATATTTATTCACTACATGAAATACTTAATTTCCTTGATCATAGGATCATAGGATTGTCAGAGTTGGAAGGGACCTCAAAGATCATCTAGTTCCAACCCTCCTGCCTGGAAGGGACACCATCCACTAGATCAGGTTACCCAGGGCCCCATCAAGCCTTGTCTTAAAAGCTTCCAGGGATGAGGCTTCCACAACCTCTCTGGGCAACCTGTTCCACTGCCTAACCACCCTCATGAAGCAACTAGTAGTAGATCTTTTTTCCTTGTATCTAGCATGGCATGCTAGTTAATTAGTAAAAATGGTCCTTTTAGTACTTTTTATTCCCATTTCAATACAAATACATCTTGACACAGAAGCTAAAAACCTCACGTCTAGTAAAAACTAAATGCAGTGTTTGAGGGTTAAGATTTTCCAATATTACATAGATACATAATTCGAAGAGTATGGATAAACACTACATCAAACTTTACAGACATCCAGCTGAATGCATAGCAAGTTCCAACTCTGCTGACTTGTGCATTTAGTAAAAAAGCTGTGTTTATTGGAAACAAACATGTTTATGTAAGAGCACACAAGCACCTGTCCTAAGTCAGCCCACATGCCTGGGATACCCTGCCCTGGTCCCAGCCGCCTGAATCCCAGGGCTGCGGCAGGGTCATGCTCTTAGGCTCTGCCCACGATGGGACAGCTGCGGGAAAGGCACATCCCCCTGGGGCCACTGTCCTTATTCAATCCTTTGCAGTCACTTTCTGTAGGGTTCCAGGGTTTGCTTCCCTGCCGCCGCCGTGCATCAGGCAGTCACAAGGATGCTTTTTGTCTTGCAGAAAATGTCACGTGACTGCTGTCTTTGGCTGTCTGCAGTGAACTCGGTGCTGCTGCTGGTGATGACTGGTAAGCCCAAACTGCCATTCCTTGCTGCCTTCCTCCTGGCACCTTACATGGGAACTGATATAGGGAGAGAACCCAAATACTGCACAACAGTGGTGGGAACATGGCTTTGAGAGGTGTGCAAAGGCCAGATCCTGTATTTCCCAGGATCTGGATTTAACTTTGAGGCAGCCCAGATGAGGGACAGCAAGGGAATATAAAGACCCAGGCAGGGCCCCCCAACATGAGTTTTAAAGGCAGGGTGGTCTCAGGACAGCTTGGGTGCCCAGTGCTGGGTGTCAGAGCACCCCGTCATTGCTGCTGCTGCAGACCAGCCTCTCACAAGTGCCTCTGATACCAAGTCTTTCTTCTCTCCATTTCAGCCTTTGCTATGGAGTGCCCCAAGATCAAGGTGGGGACATGCAGGGACTGCATCCAGTCCGGTCCCAGTTGCGCATGGTGTAAGAAGCCGGTAGGTCTACATAGCCTCTTGTGCTGTCAGCCCCCAGCGGTCAGCTAACAGGCAGTGGAATGGTGACCCTGCCTGCCCGGCTTTGCCTGCAGTGGAGGGGGGGATACTCTGTTGTAGGAGTGTTTCATGTCCTATGTAGTGGATGGGGCCAGGAGGAATCTGGCAGGCAGAACCCTTCAACCTTCTTTTCTCCACCAATACCCTGGAGACATAGTTTGGGAGCTGGGTCATCTTGTAGAGCCTGTTCACTTCCTGCCCATTTTCTTTTGCTGGTGTTGCAACACGCAGAGTTTCACCAAAGCTGGCGAACCAGACTCTATCCGCTGTGACACCATCGAGCAGCTGCAGCAGAGGGGATGCCCACGCAATGAGATTGAGTTTCCAGTCAACAACATTACAAGAACCAAAGACAGTCCCTTAAGCAATGACATACAGCTGACTCCTCAGGAGGTGCACCTGAAACTGCGGATAGGTATAGTCTGCCTGGTGTTCCCAACACCCTTCTAATCGATTTCAGGCTTACCTGGAACATGGTGGCTCATTGCAGCCTGCATTTAACTCATAGAGTGCTTTGGATTGGAAAGGACCTTGAGAAGTCATCTAGTGCAACACCCCTGCAGTAGGCAGGGACATTTTCAGCTAGATCACATTGTTCAGAGACCCATACAGCCTGACCTTAAATGTTTCCAAGGACAGGGCAATCTACCATCTCTCTGGAAAATCTGTGCCAGTGTTTTACCACCCTCATTGTAAAAAATTTCTTCCTTTCCTTCCAAAAGATAAGAGAATCCCTATGGGGGTGGGCAGTTGGGTGACAGGTGAGCCACAGCACAGTAGCTGATCCCAGCATCCCTGTCCCATAGGCCAGCCTGCTGTATTCGAGGTGAAGTTTCGCCGTGCCATGGGATACCCCATTGATCTCTATTACCTTATGGACCTCTCCTACTCCATGCTGGATGACCTGGAGAATGTGAAGAAACTGGGAGGGGAGTTGCTAAGGGCGCTGGAGAGCACCACCCCTTCTCGCCGCATAGGTGAGCCTGTCTCCAGCATGGGACCCCAGCACAGCTCTCTGCTGCTAGGAAGAGTCATGAGGCTTGAGTGCAGTACAGGCAGCAAGTGACATGACCCATCCAAGTCACTGGTGGAGAGTGTGCCAGAACAAGGCACGTGGACCATGGGAGCCAAAAGATTGTCCGTGCCCTATGCTGCAGGGATGCCTGTTGGTCCCTGCCTCCCCTGCTCCTGACACTGTGGTTTTGGATGCCCTAGGTTTCGGCTCCTTTGTGGACAAGACAGTGCTGCCCTTTGTGAATACACACCCTGAGAAACTGCAGAACCCCTGCCCCAACAAGGACAAGCAATGCCAGCCTCCATTTGCCTTCAAGCACATCCTTTCACTGACCGACAATGCCAAGAAGTTCGAGAGTGAAGTGGGGAAGCAGTTCATCTCAGGGAACCTGGATGCCCCGGAGGGGGGGCTGGATGCCATGATGCAGGCAGCAGTGTGTGGGGTGAGTCCCTGTCCACACCACTGTTGGCAGCTATGCACAGACATAAGGGCTGTGACCCATGCTCACAGACCGTCCCTCAGGAGGTGGCTCCGCCCCTCTCCAGGTGGGGTCAGGAAGCCAAACATCTGTAAATCCTCATTCATTCATCAGTCAGTCTGGGGAGGTACAAGACTGTATCTTACCCCAGAGCATCCTGTAACCCACCTCCCCCGTGTTCCCTGTCCCACACTGTTGCTGGCTCAAGACTCACAAGGGCTGTACTATGCACACTTGGCACTGTCCTCCAAGCCCTACTCAGGGACAGGTCTCTGTGCCATTTGCAGGACTTGATTGGCTGGCGCAATGTGACTCGCTTGCTGGTGTACGCTACTGATGATGGCTTCCACTTCGCTGGTGATGGCAAGCTAGGGGCCATCCTGACTCCCAATGATGGCCAGTGCCACTTGGAGGACAACATCTACAGAAGGAGCAACGAGTTTGTAAGTACCCAGGGGCTGCTCAGCAGCTGTGCAACCTCAGCCTCACTTGCCCAGGCAGAAAATATATCACATAGAAAAACTGTTGCTAAGACCACAAGGTCACCATAATCACCATAATTTGAGCCACAAAACCCAAACTGTCTGCCCTTTTTATGATGGGGGAGATTGCACTAAGTGCACCATCCCTCTCCCCACCTAGGACTACCCGTCTATTGGCCAGCTGGTCCAGAAACTTGCCGAAAACAACATTCAACCCATTTTTGCTGTCACCAGTAAGGTGGTGGATGTTTACAAGGTAAGGAGACTTCAGATGGTCCAGGTGCCTCCCATCCCTTCCCAGGAGTACAGAACAGCTGTATGTGTCCTCCTGTTGTTGCCCACTGCTCCAACATCACACTGGATGGGGAACCATTCATCTCTTTGCTCTCTATTGGCAGAAGCTCAGTGAGATGATCCCCAAGTCAGCAGTGGGAGAGCTGAATGAAGACTCCAGCAACATCATTGAACTCATCCAGGTGGCCTACAATGTAAGTGCTATAGGAGGCTGTATTTTGCCCATCTGAAGGGCTTGGAGCAGGGAAAGGTTTCCATCATATGTCCTCAGTGTCAGAGAGAAATTGTGACCAGGTCTTTGAGTACAGGGCATGTTAAGTCCCTCTGCCAACAGCAAGCAAGAAGTTCCCACCTCTTCAATGCTATCACCTGTTTTTTCCAGAGCCACCGCAGGCACCTGAGACCCCAGCATGTAGCGTTCCCTGCCTGTGTCCCCTGGGCTGGAGGGCAGCCCTGACCTGCAATCCTACACCTCCTTGCTTTGGTCTCCTCTTGGACTGATGGCAATTTCTCTACCATTTCCGTGCAGAACCTCTCCTCACAGATAATCCTGGACCACTCCACCCTGCCAGACATCCTGGATGTCAAATATGATTCCAGATGCAGCAAGGACAAAGTCACCTTGGATGAAGCAAGAGGGCAGTGTGACAATGTCAAGATCAACGACGAGGTACAGACTCCTATGTGAGGCACACTCTGCAGCTTTCAGGGTTCCTGATGCCCATCCTGTTTAACGCCAGGAACCCAGCCTGTTGTTCCAGGCTTTCTCTTTACATCAGTTTAATGCCAAGAGTGTCCAAGATGCTCCAGGGGGATCCTCCATTGCACTGGATGTGTGTGTGCTCAGCCTGGGGCTAATGTCAGCTTCTGATTTCTGAAGCTATCTGATGGACTCTGGTCCTTCCCTTTCTCACTCTGCACTTTCTAGGTCATCTTCAAAGTGAAGGTCACAGCCAAGGATTGCATCAAAAGTCAGTCCTTCACCATTAGGCCGCTGGGCTTCACAGACACCCTTACTGTACACCTGGACAGCAACTGCAACTGTAACTGTGATGAGCAGCCAGACCCAGCTGCCTGCAGTGGGAAAGGCAGCATCATCTGTGGGATCTGCAGGTATGTGCTGTCCCCTGAAAACACTATTTCAAACTCTGCCCGACCTGAGGAGCTGCTGCGAGAAGGCCACTGGGCCAAGCCAAGGGCTTGTCTCTGCAGCTTTGCTCCTATTTTCTTATTCAGAGAGGTGGATTATATTTATGGAAACAATGGACAAAGTGAGTGCTCTCTTTTTTTGGTGGAGCCTCTGCTGCTTTTCTAAGGGCATCCACCCACCTATAGGTCCAACTATCTAGTCTACCCAACTATACAATCATCCACCAACCAACCCATTGAGCAGACAGAGATTTCTGTAGAAATCTCTTAAAATCCCACTTCTGGGCTGCAGTTCATATAGGTCTTTAAGTGCAATTATTGCTGCATGGCTGCTTGGTGACAGGGAAAGGAAAAAAATGGGTTTCCTCAGGAAATACTCAGATCGACTTGACAAGAGTTTGGAAATTATAAATATATACATATATATATATATGTAGTTATGTAAAAATGTAACAATAATTTCTGGTCAACTGTTTGGTATTGTAAATATGATTGGGAGAATCACACCATTTCTGAGGTTTCCTTCCAATCAGCCACCTTGGTCTATCATGGAATTAGTACCAGTGTGCCGTGGTTGCTTTTGGGAAAGGCTGTCCCACATTTGCTCCACTTTGGCTGAAGTCTGAGCCTTACATATGCCTCACAGCATTTCTTGTAGCCATTGACCTGGGCTTGTTCCTCTTCTTTGACGGCAGCTGCAATACAGGCTACACAGGGAAGAACTGCGAGTGTGAAACCAAAGGCAAGACCAGCAAGGAGCTGGAGGGTAGCTGCCGGAAGGACAACAGCTCTGTCATCTGCTCAGGGCTGGGGGACTGCGTTTGTGGGCAATGTATCTGCCACACTAGTGATGCGTCTGACAAGCAGATCTATGGCACCTTCTGCGAGTGTGACAACATCAACTGCGAGTTTCACAACGGCTTCCCCTGCGGTGGCAAAGGTGATGCATCTGCACGATGGGTTCTCCTCTGGGGCACTGTTTAGAAAGATTAAATGACCAGGGAGGTGCTGCCTTTCTCTGCCAAAACCCAAATGGGTGGGTTTGGAGGCCCTGCATCCCACTGCACCAGCCTGCAGGACGTCCTTGACCATCCCAAGTAAAGCGCAGGGTGATGATCTCCAAGCACGGGCAGAGGGAGGGTGACCTAGCTCTCTGTAGGATCTTGGACTGAAAAATCTTCCCCCACAGACCGTGGGAGATGTGACTGCGGGGAGTGCAAATGCACATCTGAATACCAGGGCAGCGCCTGCCAGTGCAGGAAGTCAAAGGATGGCTGCTTGAACATCCGTGGCAATGAGTGCAGCCACCGTGGGACCTGCCACTGCAACCGCTGCCAGTGTCAAGAGGGGTACCAGCCCCCCTTCTGCCAAGAGTGCCCCGGCTGCCCCTCACCCTGTGGTAGATATGTGTGAGTGACATCTGTGGGGACAGCATGGGAGGTAGCAGTGATCCCCCCTACCTCCTGGGCAGATCCAAAAGCCAGGTAAGAGAGCCTCTGTCCCTGCAGAGATGAGCTGTGGCTGCCTATTTTGCAGCTCCTGCGTAGAGTGCAAGGCGTTCCTGAGTGGCCCCTTTGAGAAGAACTGCTCTCAGGCCTGCCCCAACATACAGGTGGCTGAGGAGTCAACAAGGGTGAGTAGGCAGTGTAGGGAGAAGGACTCCCACAACTGCTGGATCTCCTTCCGCATGGTCCAGGAGGATGGCGACGAGATATACACTGTCACCGTTGATCCTAAAAAAGGTAACCCTAGTCCTGGTTCTCCTGCCCCTCTGCAGGCAGGCTGCCAGTTCTGCCATGGTGATCTTGCTGCCTTGCCAGAGGCTGTAGCTGGATGCTGTTTGTCTGCCCTACAGAGTGCCCAGAGCCTCCCAACATCGGGCTGATTGTGGGCGGCACCATTGCGGGTGTGGCGCTCATTGGTCTGGTGCTTCTGCTGATCTGGCGGCTCTTGACAGAGCTGTTTGACCGCCGGGAATACCGCCGGTTTGAGAAGGAGAAGTCCAAGGCCAAGTGGAATGATGTAAGAGAGTGGCTCTGAGATTTGCTCATGAACTTGTGGTGGGGACACATGGAGGAGACATGCTCTCCAGAGCCAGCCATGGCAGACCTGAGCCCTCTTCACTGGCCAGTTTTGCATCCTGGCTGGACTTTGCAGGGGGCTAAAGCAGCCTGTAGGTTCTTCTGCCAACGCTGTCTGCGCTGTCAGCATTGGGTGGGGTGGGTAAGTAATGATCTGCTGAAAATCTGATACAGCACAACAACGCTGTAACGACACTTCTCTCCCTTCAGGCCGACAACCCCCTCTTCAAGAGTGCCACCACCACAGTTGTTAACCCCAGGTTCAATGGACAATGAAGCGGACCAATGCCTAGCAGTGCTAGGACCCTTTAAAGAAGGAAATGCCAAGCTAAGGAAATCTCAAGCTAAGGCTTCCACCTCCTCTTCTTTATCCTGTTGGTTTGTTCCCTTCTTCCAAACCGCCACCAGCATGTTAAGTGCTGTCTGAAGGGCTGCACCATATTTATCTCTTGGTGTGGCACTGGACGGTTTGGTTAGCAGAGCTGAGAGAAGGGAACAGGCAGAGCTTTTCTGTGGATGGGACTGAAAAGCAGGTCTCACCATTGGGCATAAATAGTAGTTTCTGTATGAGTTACTAATTAGCTCAGTTCTTGATGATAACTTTGCCTTCTTGCAGGAATCTCAGACTCCAAACCCCAAATCCAGCTGAGTGCACAAAGTGCCTCCAGCGTTGATTTGGAGATGAAATTTCAAAACTGCCATTTTCCTTCTGCTGTAGCAGAATCTGCTCTGAGGCTGTTCCATACCTTCCCCTGCTGAGCTAGTCTCCACCACTGTGTTTACACTGGTTCCTAAAGAAATCACTGCTGAGTTGGATGTGGAGAGTCTTCCAGGCTGGTGGTCTGCTCTGGCATTTGAAGTGAGATGGTGGCCCCTAAGAACTAGTGAGCACCTGCACCCAGAAACGAAGAGCAAATCATCAGCTGCTTCCTCTTGTTGCTCCCTTCTCAGACCTACCTTGGCTTACCAGGTCTTGAGCCCTCTGCATGAGGAGGAGGTAGAGAAGCAACTGTCTGAACCATGAACCATTGGCACTGAATATGTGAAACATTGCCTGCAGCTAAGAACTTGGCCACAGCTTCTTCCACCACCCCCAGGGCTAGAACTCTTCCATGCTCTTCAAGCACAGCAGACCTGCCAAAGGGCCACGCATGCAACAGACTCAGCAGTACCAGGAGCTTTTCCAGCTCAGCACTTTTCCAAACCATTCACAACAGCTAATCACTCTTTTGTTGTAGGGTCATTCCTGTGAAATAGTGGTGCAATTCCATATTTTCTTTAAATTTGTTAATAGTTTGCATATAGCTGCATTGTGTCACATTTCATTTTCTCTCTGAAAAGGTTCAATTCTAATAAAAATTAATATATAAAGTAAATACATCTGTCCTGTACATCAAGTACAAGGGCAGCAGCTGAAACATTCATCAAAAAAACAAAAGCAAAGTCCTGTCATTGCTGGTATCTCCCATAAATATAGTGCTCAGGAAAGATGCTTGACAGAGGAACAAAGTAACTGTTTTTACATTAAATTGCCATCTATGTCCTGAAAAGGGTTCCCCTGCAAGCCAAAAATGACTCACTAAATGATGCAAACCAGCTCTTGTTCCTGCCCATCTCCTGGCAACTATTTTTTAAAGCATCTTAAACAAGAGTCGCTATACTGTGTCAGATCGGGGGTTAATTTGGGCCATTTTGCTGTCATTCAAAAGTGACTGTGAGAGTGTAGGACAATGTAAGGAGAAGGAGAGTGTGTCTGATACTCCCAATATTATCTCAGCCTGCAGACCCTCAAGTCAGTGTAGGTCCCTGTTCCTGGCTGCACAAAGATACCAGAGGCCTTGTAAGGGCTCTGGGTCATCGATGTAATGACCATTGCCAGGGACAGAGGCAGTGGCTGTTGTAGACTAGTTGAAAAGACTATCTCCCTGGTCACCAGCTGCAGATCTTACTGCTGGTGTAGCATGTGCAGTACAAGTACAACCACAAACTTGCATCAGAGGACAATTTGAGAAAACTGATGAGAGATCCAGACTTTTTCAAAAAGAAATATGATCAGTAATTGCATTAGACAGAAATATATTCTAGGGCACACACAAAAGCCCAGAGGGAAGATAGTGAGCTAGGAAAGTCAGTCCTTCAAGGTCCCTGACGTTGCTTTAAACAAAAGGCTTAGTGGTGTCTCTGTGGAGTCTTGCTTGTAGAAGTCAGAAGTATTTCTCAGCCAGGCGTGGAATGGCCCTTTCTCCAGGCTTCAAGCAGTGCCCCACAACATCCTTTCTTAAAGCTGTTTCCATCAAGAATAATTGAACCATACTTTCTTTGACTTGGGTTGGGGAGGAATCTGTCTGATTTACAATTCAAATGCTGACATGATTTTAGTAAGAGCAGAAGTCAGCAGTACAGCCTGGGACAACTTAACTCACTGGTTCACGTACCTGTCCTGGTGGATAGAAGGGTGCTGGCTCCCCCCATTACTGCACACAAAAGCCACACTGAGCCCATGACACACTGCGTGACTTGAGACAAAGCTGCTAAGATGAAGCAGACGTGCCTGAGCCTCTGCAGAGGCTCTCTAGGCACTCTGTACCCTGATGGGCTCCTCTTGGCCAGGGAGAAGGACCACTACTGCTCCCAAGAAGACAGGAGGCAGAAGGGCTACAGGGCCTGCCAGGTCACATCCCAAGAGAAAGAACACCGTCCAGCTGAGCCAACAGCCCATGCCTTCAATTTTATTACAATCAGGAGCCTCCCCTACATTTAAGATACTTCTGTGCCAAAGCAAAAATCTCCAGTATTCCTCAGATGAGACCAGCCCCACAAGTTTTCTCTGTGCAGAAGTCCAAGTCCCGCAACAGCCACTTGATGAGCAGGTAGGTGCCACCCAGTCCTACTACCCCCATGACCAAAAGCCCTTGATTAATTATCTGCAAGTGCAAAGAGAAAATCCAGTGTCATCAAAGGTTTCTTTTTACCCTGCAGCAGTAAGCTAAGTCTTCATATCTGCATCCATCCACCTAGCAATATCCCACCACCAAAGATCCCCCTCCTGCAGCTGAGCAGTGCTGGTATGCAGTATGTGGAGCTCACGAGGCTCATGGCATGGGGAGGATGGGCTCCACCACCAACCAACCTTTTTCTGCCATTTCCAGCGCTGAAGTGCCTCATGGTAGCGAATTCTAGTGAAGGTCACCTAAGAGGGTTGCAGGAGCATGTCACCAGCTCAAGGCCAGACAGGAGGAGTTTGTAACAGCTCAGACAGTGGGGGCAGTTGCTGGTCTTACCATAGTGTACAGGGGGACAATGGTGGAAGGCATGAGGGTGTGGAGGAAGTTGTCTATGTGCTTCCGGAAAATGAACCATGTTGAATTCACATGCTTACGCATCTGCAACAGAGCAACCATCATCCCTTTGCAGGGCATCTTGGCAGAGCTCCCATGAGTTTTGCTAGCTCTCCCACTGCCTGCCTGGCGTGTCACCACAGGGAGCAGGCCCAAGGAGCTCTTAGCCTAAAGTCTGCTGGGGTGAGAGCTCAGCCAGAGATTTGCCAGAGCCTCTGCCCACTGTATGCATCCTAACACGGTGAAACTATGTGCAAGGCCCATGGGACCACAAGCCTTGTTGACTTGCTTACCTCTACGTAGTTGTACATGGCTAAATCTGAGATCGCATGGTCATCTGGCACCCTCAGCCTGGAGAATTCAGGGAGGCAGGCACCTGGGAGAAGAAAAGGGCAGTTCGCAGACAGCTCCCTATGAGGGCATCCAGCTGCCTTCAACTGTGGAGGGATCCTTGTCTGTTTTCTGTCTTCCCTGGCCACCTCACTCACCAAGATCATTGTGGAATTGGTCCATTAATTCGTCAAAGACCAGACAATCTTCAAAGCCCTGGGAGGATAATTAGAGGGTAAATAAACAGAAGGAACTACACATTCACAAGAAGTGCCCTCACAGATTCTTAATTAGTATAGCTATTCACGCTCGCAGGGTCCCATCAACCACAACTTCAGAGCAGGAGTCCTACTCCAGGCCGCTCTGCCAGAGGTCTTGCAGAGAAATGCAGGGTGTTGCCTTCCCCAGCAGCCTGAGGCTGGACTCCCCTGTCACACAGCCCTCTGCCCCATGGGAAGACAGCACCACAGCCTCATTCCCTCTCCTCCCTGGAAGAGAGAAGGGTGCTGGTGAGCATCCAGCTGCCTGAGGGGAGTTCAATACCTGCCAGTGCAGGGGATATCAGACTATGGGACAGGCCAGCCCACAGAACTACACCAGGCATTTCTAGGTGAAAAGAGTTGGGACCCAGCTGACATAGCCCAGGGTCAGCCCCGAACTTACTGCATTCATGCCCTGTCCGTAGAAGGGCACAATGGCATGTGCAGCATCTCCCATCAGCACGCACCGGGAAGCAAGGTGGTAGGAGGAGCACTTCACAGATACCATGGCCTGGGCCGGCAGCAAAAAGTAATCGTGCTTCAGCTCTCGCCTTCAGGCAAAACAACACATACTTCATTTGTGGGACTACAAGAGACATGAAGAGCATGTCATGGCACATCTAAGCTCAGGATGCCAGGGCCACAGACACTGTCATTATTGGGGTGCAAAAAAGAAGCCTATTCACTAGGGTATTTGTGCTGCGGAAAACATGGAGGCCATAAAACCTATTTCATTAGCTTCTTTCTATGGACCAAATATTTTGTTTGCAGGTTTTAAGCTGACCTGAGTGAGACTGTCATCCACATCTCAGTCCTCTTACCATGAGCAGTAGTGGATGGCAGTCACTGTAGGTAGGATGCTCTAGAGGATATCTGAGTTTCTAGTTTGTATGAAGTCCTGTGATACAGTCTTCTTAAGAAGAAAAGAAACCTCCACAGCTGAGACCCTTCCCATCCACCAAAAAAAGTCTGTAACACACAACTATGTTGCAAAGCAGAAACAGCAAGGGGGTGCAGGGGGTGAAGAGTGGAAGGAGGAGCTTCCATCTGTTCACAAAAACGAAGACATGCTGAAGAGAGCCATGGCCACCAGCTGGAAAGGCTGGTCCTGAACCCCACCGCCACCAGGGCCCACAGGAGGAGTGGGATGCTCCAGCTTTGTACTGCTGCCCTCGTGCAATTTGCCCAGCAGCAAGAGGGTAGATTTAGATTAGACATTAGGAGGAAGTTCTTCACCATGAGGATGGTTAGACAGTGGAACAGGTTGCCCAGAGTGGCTCTGGAAGCCTCATCCTTGGAAGCTTTTAAGACAAGGCTTGATGGGGCCCTGGGCAACCTGATCTAGTGGATGGTGTCCCTGCCAGGCAGGGGGGTTGGAACTAGATGATCTTTAAGGTCCCTTCCAACTCTGACAATTCTATGATTCTATGGACCCCACCATGCAGGGAGCAGCACACTGCTAGGAGGTGCCTGCTCTTTTGTATCTCACAGCTATGATATTTGTTTTAGCCATACTTTTTCAATAAGTGCCATAGTTTGTTTAGTCAGCACAGTGTGGGGGTTTTTTTGCCAAGCTCAGCTGTTCTCTCTGTTATCTAAAATATCAACATTTGCACAGCTCAGCTGTCTGAGCAGCGGGATTACCTTCACACTGCTAGTTTCTGAATGCAACCCTTACCTTCCCTCTAGTGGAATCACTTTGCTTACCCACTTCTAATGTCAAAAACCCACAGTTTATGAACAGCTAATCCATCCCGGAGTTCAAAACTTTAAGCAGCAATTTGAAAAGAGTGGGAGATAACCTGCTCTTTTCTCCTGTAGTGGTAGGGCCTGGGCTGTGCCTCCAAAGAACAGAGCAGTGCTTCAGTGCAACTCCATCAGAAACTGCTGCAGGATGGAGCTGCACCCTGCTGCTGAACATGCTATTCTAGTGCAGATGCAATGTGGACCTTGGTCTGTTCACAGCCACATTCTTCAGATCTGCAGGCCATGGGGATCCACCTTAACAGCATCCAGAACCCCTTGACCCACCAGCTTCAGTGGGATCTCCATCACAAGGACCCCCAGGTTGGGTAAGCGTATGTCCCTTGACTTTGTGTCACTGTGTTGATGAGCAAGAAAGGGAGATGGGAACACTTACTCTCCAATAAGGGGGATGGCATCTGGGAAGTAGGTGCGGAAAAACTCCAGCACTTGCTCGCCTGTTGTGAGCTTCTCAAATTCTTCAAAGGGCATGAAGAGCGTGCAGGTGAAGGACTTGTCCTGCCAGCCAGGGAGGAAGGTCAGAAAGAAGCCCAGAGATCAAAGAGAGATCTAACACCTGGAGCAGAGTCTCAGTGCCCAGCCTGTTACCTCTTAATCACAGTGACACACCTGCACAGCAGGGACAAGCACCCAGCCACTGTTTCCCATGGTGGGCTTGCACATGCTGGGTCTGGCAGAGGGGAGGCAGAAACAGGGAGCATATGGGCCTGGAACACTGCCATGGTACTCCTGTGTCTAGTTTATAACATCCAACTGCAGAGAACTGTGGCTTGAGGATTCGGGTGGGCTCAGATGCATGGGCAGAGAGAGGTGGCACAGGTACCTGGCTCAGCGCTGTGAGGCAGGACTGGCTTTGTGTGTCCTGTCTTGCACATCTCCCCCGGCAGGATGGGGTTCCCTCCTGGCACCTTGTCAGCCCTCCCAGTTCCTGCCAAATGCCTGGCACTACAGCCAGTACATCCCTACAAGCTCCATCCCATGCCCCAAGGGAGTGTGGCTACAGGTTATCACCATGTTGGGCAGTGCAATCATCATGAAGGTGTTTCTTGGCCAGATATGGAGGTAGTTTGGTTCCATGGCAAACTGAAAGAGAAGGAAAATTTTCTTGTGTCCATGCCCTGCCCTGTTCAGCTTCCCCAGCACAGCCTGTTGACCTTCTTCACACTAGCACACCAGTTTCTATCCTTTGTACCATAAGAAAGCATGATGAATAGAGTGCACATTTCTGGTACCTGATGATTCAGGGAAACATGGAGCAAGGGCAAGAGGAAAAGGTAGAAATGATGCTCAAAAATCTGCTGGTTTGCAATCAGTGATGTCCTCACAGACACATTCTCATATTCCCAGGACCTCTGAGAGGTAAACCCCACTGCTCAGGGACAGGCTCTCTAGAATTTTTGAAATTGGGTACCAAGATGTTGACCCCATCACTGGAATAGGAAGAGATACCTGCCTTCTTCTAGGAAAGTTTTAATCCCTTGGCTGAGCCCCAACTGAAAAATTAGCTTCTCTAGAGTTGCAGTAGCAGAGCCACAATGAGGGGGGATCAGAGTGTCCCACCTGCAAAAGTGGTAGCAGCCCCTGGGACAGCTACACTTACATCTCCATCCTTGGGAGGGATGGTCAGCTCCATGTAGCCATGAGGAATGTACTCGTGACTGTAGTTAAAGCGTGTTTGCCTCATGAACTGCTTTCTGACTGTTGAGAAGGCTCCATCACATCCCACAATGAGATCATAGGTGGCTTCCAAGGGCTGCTGGTCAGATCTGAAAGCAAGACACTGACTTCGATCAGTACTGCTGTAACTCCAGACCAGCCAGAACCCCTGGGCACAAAGGATCTACCTTTTGCAAAATGCCGGTGTCACTTTCAGCATTAATATTTTTTCAGGGTGAGGGAATATTGGCTTTCACTGACTAGGAATCTCAGAGTCTGGATAAATATCCTGCATGTTATCAAAAGCATAGCTCTGCCAGATTTACTCAAGAATGCAACAGGCCCTGCTGGGATAATGCTGCTATTTCTTAGAACCTGCATCCCCAGGTTGATAGCTGTTGTGACCAGAACTTAGCACAACTATTAAACAAGGTCATTAGCTGCCCTCCTTGATGAACAATCTGTCCCTGAAAAAACAGTGCTATGGAGATTGGCACATTTATTTCCTACACAGATCAGCAACCATATGCCTAACCTACCAGCACACTGAGCAAGTTGCTTAATTTTCTTTTAGCCTCCCCATGAACCCTGGTTTGATGACTCTCCTTTCTAAAGCTGACACCAAGTTTTGTGCGCTCAGGAATAACACACAAGTTTCAAACTGAGATCACTTGGTTATTTGAGGTTTTATGAATGATTAAACAGAAACTAACCAAACACAGAACTTGATCCCAGGCTTGCACAGTGATTACCTTTTTATAGTTAACATTCCCAGCTCTGCGTTGCACTCCAGGAGTTTGTGTCCAAAGTATAGTCTAGTGTTGGAGTACTTCTCAGCAGCTGAGAAAGGAAAAGACAAATAAATGTAGAGGTTTGTACTATGACTCCAAAAATATTGAAAAAATCACTAAATCATAGGGATTTTTGCCATTACAGCAAATAAAATTGTTCTGTTGAGTGATGGCTGGCAGGCAGGGCACACTAGAACTGCATTTGGTAATGTCCAGTGAAAAACATTCAAAAAGTGCAAGGAATCTTGCAAAGCTTTCTCTCTTCCCCACAATGACATGAGTCATTTACCTTTTTTTGCCATTACTAACATTGTATTTTAGGATGGGATGAGGTGCCTGTAGCCAGTGGGAGATTTGGCCTGGCCAAATTACATACTTTTGCAGTGCACCAATTTCTATTTGTCTCTGTACAGTCAGGGGTTGCAGAAAATAGCACAAACTGTGGCAAGGCTGAGAAGGTATCTGCTGCTTTGGCTGGTGTGTTTCTGGGAGCAGATGCTGGTGACAGTAGCTGAGGAGCAGAGGCAGCTCCCACGTGGGCAAATGCAGGAGAGCTGCATGTGCAGAAAGGCCTCTGGAGAACTTGTTTCAATATCCTTTTGTGTTAGACAAGCAGCAGGGAAACCACACAGATTTTCTTCTTAAAAACATAGCTAATTCATGTTTGTACTATCTGAGAGCCTGGGGCCCAAAGTCTCCTGCCTGTGGGGAAAAACTTAAATCCTCAGTAAACAGGGTGTAAAAGTGTTTGCAAACAGACCTGGCAACTTACCTGTTAGCAGCTCTCTATTTAAGTTTGCTCTGTCCACAGAGAGAATGTACTGCAAGGCAAACAAACACAGGGTTCAGGAGGCAATGCTGAAGGAAACTCTACACGGCCAAATGAGAAATGCCTCCCTTTCCAAACAATCTCCAAATCAATCTCCAAACAATCCAAAAAATCTCTGGAGTGGCAGCACAAGTACCTGGTTCTTCTTCCCGTAGGGGATAGAGTATTTCTTCCCTGATGTTGTGTGTATTCTCCTTGCCCGCATGGGAATGCCTTTGGACACAATCTGAAATAGAAGGGAACACAGCCCAAACTGAGTTCTGAGCCAAAACTGAGTTGATAAGGGGAGGGCACAATCTGCCAAGCACCATCCTCCTAAGAACATCATACTGTAAGTAGAATGTGATGCGCTCTGCTCATATATTTTCAAGTGGTTATCCAAGCTACCGGGGAAAAATTTACAGGGCTGTCAAAGCCATGTAATTGCATTTTACTGAGATTACTTACACACTTGTTCTCAAAAAAATGAAGGGAAAATTATTTCTTGATAGAAGGGAGACGAAAAGTCCCAGAGTGCTGGATGGGGCAGGGAATCACAGCTAAATTACTTCCTGGTGCTGGAACATAAGCTGTCAAAGCCTGGGCTTCTTTGCAAGGAGCCATGGCCCAGGAAACCCCATCAATGCCTGCAGCGAGATGTTAAACAGTAGCAAGCATTCTGCAGAGGAGTGCTGGGCTCTGAGCCAAGTGCAATGTGCAGAAGTCAGCGTGCATCGATTTTAGGGGTCAGCCCAAAGTCCAAGGTTTTGTGCAAAATTACAAATCTGGGCATGTCGGCGGGGAAGCCACATCCTGCTGGTTCTACAGCTCTTTTGGGAGTCCACCTACTCCTGCCCTGTTTGCCCTCACCCTTCAGGAAGGGGGAGAGCACGGCAGGGAGGTGAACGCGGGAAGGTGTTGTATAAGTGTTGGCGTCCTGGTAAGCACCCTCTGCCACAAGCAGAGTCCAGCTGCCTGGGGTTGGATGCTGCCCCCAGGCTGGGGGAGATCCCCGCTGGCAGCTGTGCTATGAAGCAGCGGAGAGCCAGGATGCGGGCATGCAGTGGGAGAGGTTTACCTCCACTCTCATGAAAGCAGAGCTACCTCTGCATTGGCCTCTGGTTGCTTAGGGAGCAGAAGAGACCCTGTCCATCACCAGCTGAAGTCAACAGCGTTTCAACCACAGAGACCTCACCACGCACAGAAGCTGCCAAGGTACCTGCTCTTCCAACCCCACAGCTTGGAGAGCTTGACGTCCTCTGTGTGACAGGGCCAGGTTAATGCTTCTGCCACGGGTAAAGCTGGCCATTCGGATATCTGTGTGAAAAGAGCATATGGTTATAGAGTTCTATACCACAGTCTATCTCCCAGACTCCCTGCAGCAACAAAAGTGGGGGCAGTGAGTAGTTCCCGTCCCCCCATTCTGAGTACAGAGAAGGTAGGGATCAAAAGGCATGTTCAGCTGTCGGGAAGGCAGCTGAGTGGCTTCAAGGGCTGCTTCCTCCATGGCACCTCCACCCTGGAAGAAGTAGCTGCAGCCAAGTGCTGGAAAGAAAACACGGTACCCTGACAGCTCTCGAAAGGGCATATTATCACTGAAGAGCTGTTTCCCCTCAAAGTGGAGACAGCTGAACAATGAATGCCTGCCTGCTTCTGCTGAGTCTGGAAGACCAGTGCTTTTCAGGACACTGGTAGGTCACCTTCTCCATCACTGTTCAGATGGAAATGTCTCAGCACTGGCCTGTTCCTCCTCCAAATGACCTCACTCATGCTTCCCAGGCTGTCCAGTGAGTGTGTGTGGCAGAGCCTCAGCCCAATATTTTTCAGGGTTGCATCTCAGCATGAGCAATTGGGCAAAAAACTGGAGCAAAGTGGTAAAATCCATCTGACTGAGAAGGCAGGTGAAAACAAGCTTTTTGAACTTGTGAAACTTCTAGAATATACAACATCCATCAAAGAGTTTAACAGTTAAAACATGATGCAAAGCTTTTTGCCCTTATTTTGAGCCTGCTAGCATCACTTGGGGCTGATTGCTCTGACTGCATTTCTGCAGAGGAGAACCAGAGCTGTGTGCAGTACTTGAGACAGGTGCAGGGTGCAGCTAGAAGCCATGCTCCAGGATTCCCTGTCCCGATGTCTTCCCAAGCAGGAAGTTCCTGCAAACAGCACATGTCAGAATGGACTACTCCTTCCTTTCACTGTACGTTCAAGTTAAGCTTCACCTTCCATAGTGCCATTCTCATCTGCCACTTGGCTTGACATCTCTGCCTAGGTTTTATTTGTCTGTCAGCTGATAGACACAAGCTGAAAGTTTTCTCTCCCTTTCAGCCAGCACCAGAGCTTAGAATCATCATTTCTATGTTGTGATACCCTTCAGAGCTGGAGGCTTGCTGAAAGCACTCCACCTCTCCTTCTGCCCCTTTTGCCCCCATTCCTCCTCACCACCTATGGCAGTGGTTATGTGTTAAGTTGATGCTTTTAACCCTAACAGAGATATTGTAGCAGTAACAAAAGCCATTGCTTCAAAACCCAGCTTGGTTCAATAGCATGGAGCTATAATTCTTCAGAGAACAAAGGTGAGCATTTGAAACAATATTTAAGCCAAGAACAGAAAAAACGGTGTAATTTTAGTAGCTGAAGGGTGGGTTCCCCCCACATGAAACAACATATTTCAAATAAATGCTCCCCCACACCCACAGAACCCAAAGGGAAGAGTGGAAAAGATTATCCCCAAAGTGCCACACTTTCAGATTTAAGATTCTTTCTGCAGTTTCAGTGAGGTCACACGGTTCCTCTTTCGCTTCTTCATGATCTGTTATCAGCAAAGGGACAGAAACATTAATAAAGCACTAATAATCAGGCTGAACTTACCCTCCCTGGCTTCGTAAACATGAACATGGAATCCTCGTCTAGCAAAGAAACAGGCATTTAATGCTCCCACCTACAAGAGAAGGATGAGGAATGGTGTATGAGGTGTTTCACTAGTACCTGTATTACAGATCACTACTGAGATGCAGCTCAGCATATACAGGAAGACACTTTGATCAAGAACCTTAGAGGACTTCTTCACTGAGATAAATCCTCTGGCAACCCTGATACATCTGCAGAGCCTCCAAGAGAAAAATCACCCATCAAAGCTCACTATATGATATTATACTAAGTTCAGGCTTTACATACAGTGATTAATTGCTAGCTAGAGACAAAAAGACCTGGTGCAGGCAGGCTCCCTGCTCCTCTCTGGGCTGTATCTTCCTCGATAGAATTCAGAGTACTTCAGCATTCCCTTGGGAACACAGTGGGAGAAGCCAGATCTATGCAAAGGCAAGGTGTTACTTTAAAAAAGACAGTACACATATGTCCTGCTTGTTATTTAAATGGATGACTGTCTTTTTCTGGCTTAATTTCCATCACTAATCACTGTAAGGACTATAGACTCTTTTCCAGTAACATGGGGACAAAGAAGGTAACGGCCTAAATGTTAAAAGAGAAATTTAGGTGTTGCAGTGCTGCATTCTGTCCTTTAGAATCAGACCACTCTCCAAGTATCAGTGGAAGAAAACCATTCTCAAACAAAAGTGGGCAGAAGTCCATCTTTTTATCAAGTCTCGGTCATTGTAAAGCATTTCATATTAGTGACTTTGTTAAAGCCAAAAACAGCTGAGGGGAAGGAAGATCTAGCAGCCCACCAGGACTATTATTTAGTGTACCAGGGCACCATTGCTGCACTTCCCAAACCCCTTTCTCTGAGAAAAGCACTCTTGGTGGCAGGACTTTTTTGCACACACCATAAGTCCTAACTGCAGGAGGAATAATTTTAAGAAAAGTATTCACCCCACATACGAGCAATGCTTTTACAGCTCTGGCTCCCTGGCAAGTGCAATAACATAGCAGCCAAACTGCATTTCCTACCAGACCACCACCGACAATTGCAACTCTTTTTCCCCATGGGTCACCAGGCTCCATTGCTGGGGCGGCCCCTGAGTCGTTACTGCTGCGTCCTTGCTCACTGTCCTGCTTTGCTGTCCTCGCCAGTGAGGAGGGGAACAATGTAGGTGGCTGAGTCACACATGGGTTCTTCTTCCCTGGTTCATATTAAAGTTTAACTCCCAGCCCAGACACTGTTGGTGAATTAGCCTGGTTGTGTGGCCAGTCACACTGAGCCTTAGGTGAAGAGATATAAATGTGGCATTATTTATCTAGGCCTTATTACAAGGCCTCTTTTGAAATTTGTAAAGCAATTCTGCAGCCAATAAGGACATCATAATGAAATATGCACAGAGCAAGAGGACAACTTGCATTTGTTGGGCTTTTGCTGTTGCATTGCTGGGTTGCAACTGCAGAGGCACCACGGGATGGTGCAGAGTAGTGCATGGAGCCTCATAGGCACTCTCCTGAGGGTGTGGTGTGAACCACAGTGCTTGGGCAGGGGTCTGATTGCATCTATGACGACAACTTTTGCCCGGGGAAGCTCTGAGTGGCTTGAGCATTTTGGGGTGTGATGGTCAGCAGAGAGTCCATCCCTAGTCTGCAGAAGCTTTCTAGCACTTGGTTGAGGCTGTAAGAAGACCATCTCTGCTGGCACCATTTCACATGCTTATCCTTGGAAGCAAGTGCTCTGCTTTTGAAAGGGAGGAGCCAATTACAGTCTACAAAAAATAACTAAACAGGAGGTAGTGAAAATATATGCATTAACATACACTACCATTTATCTGCAATGCACAGCCCAAATCAGCAGATTTGTTTCTGAGGAGCAACACCAAATTCCTGCACAAGCATAGCACTATTCTCCATTGCATGTTCTGATTCCCAGTGCAGCAACTCCTGAGGGAATGGAAAGCAAGCCCCATGCCATGATCCAAACCTGTAGCACCGTGCAAGGAAAGAACACGCAGGATAAGACCTACAAGCAGCCCCAGGCCCAAGCTTAAATAGGACTGCTGGCCTTGAAGAGGACAGCAATCCCAAGTGGGGCTGGCTAGGATTGTTAAAGGCTATAGGTTCCCATGGGCCCTGGCACTTTGTTCGAATGAGTCACCACTGAAGACCTTCCACTGAGTTTCCCCCATCTGTGTGACAGTGAATAGATCCACACTAACTGGCTGAGTCACAAACACAGGAAAGAAGACAGAGCAGAGAAGGCAAAGAGTAAGGTAAATTTTACACAGTAATTATTCATTAATTGTTTTCAGAGCACAGACAGCACACCATTAGTTTACAGCAGTGACCATTATTATTTGGAAATATCACTCACAGCACCCTTTCCATATTTGACTGGTAGACTTTACAGATTATTGCATCACTCTATCTTGCTAATTTGATAGCAACACTTTAAGGTATGCCAATTCATGCATGGACTCCTGTGGATAACACACCATACACTTTTGTAACTAAAGCTCGTCTCCTAATACTGCTTTCTGCACAAGCAGCCACAGCCATACTCCATGTACCTGCTCCAGAGGCAGGAGGCACAGATAAGCCAGGAAGTACCCAACCTGTCAGTGTGCAGCACTCTGTGGTAAGTAAATGGGCCACAGATTGAAAGGTTTCTTCCATGATAATACACAGCAGATTCTCACTGTCAAACCTACCTCTTTAGCTACTGACAATAATTCTTTATGATAAAGGAGACCAAGCTTTGCCTATTAGGGACTATCAACGTCCAGTGCAATATCTTTTATTCTGGGTTGAATCTGTGGTAAATGAAGTAAAAGCCCAACAGTCAAATTAGACTATTAAGTGAGGTATTGTTTAATATAGCACGCTGGACACATACGGGGATAACTCCACCTAATGTGTGCACCAGATAAGTAAAGTTTTGGCACTTTTATAGAATTTGTACTTACATATTCATCATATAGGCAGATTTATTCAAAAAGATTCATTATCCTAAATTCCTTCCTCCTGGCTCATGCGCACTGCCCTCTGGTGGTGGTTCTAGAAGAATCCAGGTTTTTCTCGATGTTGACCCTGGTGTCTCTCCTGGTTCTGTAAACTTTTTCCCTTGTTTTGAAAATGTCGTCTGGCTCGTCCAGGTGGTGGCGTCTTCCCTGGGGCTTTTATCGTTTTCGGCTCTTCTTCCAAGGCTACAGGTTCATTGGAAAGGGCCCCTGGCTTCTTTTAGAAAGACTTCAGAAACACATTCTGACCAAAATAATGTCTTTGTTTAAATATACTTAATCTTTTGTAGTTTTATAAACTCCAGAACTTAAAACTAAAGTTCAACACTATTATAAAACTCTAAAACTTGAAACTAAAGTTAGACACTTTTATAAAATTCTAAAGCTTAAAACTAAAGTTAGATACTATTATAAAACTCCAGAGTTTAAAAGTAAAGTTGAACACTATTTCAGGGTAGCCATTAAAAAAAAAAATAGGTCCCTGGGTTATCTTCATCCGATTTACTCACAAACTGCACTAAGCAAAACCATGAAAATGTTCTCCACTTTTTAAAAAGAGAGGGTGCGAAGACATTGAGACAGTGTTACTAACTCATTGTTTATCTTTCTGTATTAAACTCAGCTGGGCTGCTGAAAGCATGAGAAATTATCACTTGATTAAAATTTTGAGTGAGCTTTCCAAGGAGTCCTAACTGTAAAGAAAAGGAACACAATAGCATGGGCTCAGATTAAAGCCTGTCCTCTGAAGATTGATGGGAAAAGTAAAGAAGGGCATTTGATTTATGTTGCTGAAGAAAAAGATATGCCCCCATCCAAGGAAAACTGTTGGGATTTAATTATTTTTTTTAAATCAAGTCTAAAACCTGATTATATGAATAAAAGATTAAGAAATAATGAAATTATGCACAATTCCAGGCTGCTTTAATCCCCTTCCAATAGCTACTTGAGAAGAAAATCTTGTGTAGCTTTGTAAATGTGAGATTTCAGAGGGACTGAGAATCAGAGCCTTCCTGGGGTAAAGAACCTGGACTGTGTTTAGCTGGGGTTGGACAATGCACTTCAATGTTCAAAAGTGATGACTGCAGGAGTAGACTTCTTTCTATTCTACTTCACTGAGAATTATTTATCCAAACAGCATGCAAAGCCAACTCACACAGGTAGAGCAGAGTGGTGGTCTTCAGGAAAATCCAGTGCCAGGATTTTGCTCTGCTATGTATTTGGGTAATTCCCACTCATCTTTATTTCTCTCCATAGGTAACTATAGGATAAATATATATGTAAGGGAGTGAAAAACAAAAATGTTGAGGGCAGAAGACTTCAGGCTGATGATATTTGATGACTAAACCCTTATTCAGGCATCCTGAGTTACTCAGCATCATCCTCCTCACGGTGCAGCAGGCCCCTTTGCAATGGGCATTTCCTCATTTTGCACATGAAGGGCATTCCCAGCCCTGGAGCTTGGTCATACTCATTTGCAAGGGCTCACATGACACTGGTGTTAATATTATTTCATCTACACAGGCTGCTGTGGGCTGCAATGCCTGTAGACACTTAGGTTTTCTTCATTCTGTGAAGAGCAGCAAAAAAAATGGTGATTGCATGCGACTGGCCTGGGCTTGAAAGATGAAACAACTGAACTAGCAGAAATGGGTAAGCAGACCACAGGAGCATGGTGCCTTTGTACTGAATATCTGCAGTCTTTTGTTCACTTCTTGTACCAATAAGGTGCTGTTTTACAGACAGTAGGCTGTCAGTCAGAGAGATTATATAGGAATTGTTCAAATACATGTTGACTAGATGATCTTTCGAGGTCCCTTCCAACTCCTAACATTCTGTGATTCTATGTGTGATTCTGTGACCTTAGCAACGCTGTGGTCCATAAATGAACATACACTGTTAGTAGTTGGGCCACCTGCAAAAAGAAAAAAAGCTTTATTGTGCTTGGTAATACCCAACAATGCATGCTTGCTGCAGCTACAAAGGAACAGTGTAGATGTGTTTGATCTCATGGTGGAAGGTAGCTGAGTTTAAAAGCCATGAAAAGATCTTCTTTTTCTGATTTCTGCAAATAGCTGATTGCACAATTCTGGAAGGAGCAAAGAGATGTTCAGTGGTACAGATTACAAACTCATGCAAAAGTGAAAGGGATAAAAGTGTTTATCCCTTATGATCTCATTAGGTACATACTCTACTGAGGAATTCAAATCCCATGCTAAGGAGTGCCATGCAGATAACTCTGCCAGCAAGTCACACATGCCTGAAGATTCAGCTGCCTCTATCCTGTCCTTCTGTTCACTAAGGCTTTGAAAGAGCCATAGCACAGAAATAAACCTCTGTTTCCACTGATGAAACAGTGGGTCCCCATACCAAAGTCACTAGGCACCCCATCACACTCCAGTAATGAGCTTTGGGGGTTTTTTACTAGCCTTGGCACCTAAGAACTTTCTAGCACTGCTGCTTCCATGCCTGCTTTCTTGCTATCCCTGCTGAATGCACTTGGCAAGATCATTGCTCTCTCCTGGCTCAAATCCCTGCCTAAGGCTTTTCCTACCACCAGCATTTGCATGAGCAGAATGGTTTGAACAATAGTTCTGGCTGTGATCTGCTCATACCTAGAAAGTCAGCCAGGACAAGCTCAGAGATAGTAGGTTAGGCACAGGCAAGTGAACGCCTGGAGGACCTGGCTGCTTACCTCTGCTAACAGCTCGAGGGCTCTACAAACTTGGGGACAGCCTGGGGAGAAGTCCATCAACTTCGGCACTTGAAAAAGCACACCAGCTGCAAGCATAGGCTTATCACAAAGGCTTAGCTTTATTTCTGAGAACTAGCCTCCCTTTGTACCATTTTTATTAGTGAGTGGTTGTGGGCTTTTTTTCTAGGAATTTCTGATGAACAAATGTCTCAGCAGTATTTTAAGAACATAAATCCTACTGGCAACCTTAGCCTGAATGTAAATCACATGCAGCCCTTATTTAGCAGGTGTCTGCTGGGTTCACAGGAAGACCCAAAACACAAGGTACCAGCCACTGTAGAGTGGAGCCATGCACCATTGCTATGTGGTAACTCTGCGTGGCAGGGACACAGCTTGGTATCTTCTGTACACTTTGTCTGATCCTCATGTTTATTCTACAGTAAACAAGGGTTAGTTACTCAAGTTATAAGACTGAGTGTACCAAATCACCACTTAACCCATCTCAAACCCATTGTTGCATTAAAGATGCAACACGGCTGGCCATAATGAAGAACCACAAAGATACGGGTTTGTTTGGTCTACTATGCTACCCTACCTGTAAAGAAAAGAAGGGCCAGAAGTTTACTTCATGGCTTCCTGTTTACTTACATAGGTGGGGCAGGGACTGTGCTGCTGGTCCAGTGATGTGCTGTGGTTGTGGGTGGGAAGACCCCTTGGAGCAGTGGGAGCACCCGTGTGGGAGGGTAGTGGTGGTGGTGATGCATCGCAGATGGCCTGGACCTGTCTGCTTTCACAGACAGGGGAGCAACAAACTGCAAGTCCTTTTTAGAGAGAGAGACAAAGAGTGATTTGTGAAATCCTTGCCTCTTGTGAAGTGTCTCTGCCTGAGGGGCTGGGATCCCACTCAGCCACCCCTTGGTAAAGGAAGTCCTTCAGTGTGTGTGTGGTTTTGGGTTTTGCAGTCTTCAACACAGGTCAGGCAAACACTTGGTGGTTTCAGATTTCACCTGGTATTCAGAGGCACTCAGAATCCATGCCGTCCAATTTATTCCACTAGTCTATGTAAGTGAAATGCACAGTGACAGAATGGCCTGGGGAGGAAGGTGGGGACCAGAGGTACACAAGCTCTTCCCTTACATGTGAGGTCCTTCACAGAAAATTGCACGTGTCACTGGCTCACCCAGCACGACTGTCAGCCTCAGTCTGTCTGCCCTCATGGCAAGGGGGAAGAGTATTCAAAACCAGAAACTGGGAGAAAGATAGAAAAGGGCTTCCATCTGAGGCAACTCTCAGCACAGGTCTGACAGAGGAAGAACCAATATGCTTGCCATTTCCACAGCAAGTCCACCCTGTGACTACAGCTGACAAAACAAGCAGGCCACTCTGCAAGACCGGTGGCCTCCTGAGACATCAGCATCCTAAAATACAAGAGCTAGCAACTTCTGTTGGAGGCTTTCTGTCTGGGGCAGACATTTGGCCCCAATAGGTGCAAAAACCTGTCAACTCCCTCCAGGCTGTTGAGATGGGCCATGAAGGAGGATTGCATTTTCTACCCTTTCCTTAAATTAGGGCTTGGGACCTTTTAAGCTTTCTGTTGCTTTTGCAAATAGCAAGTAGGAAAGGTGTGAGCGAGCTGAGCAAGGACTGCAGAAGCGTGGGATTTACTTTCTCAGCACCTGACAACCTTAACATTTGAGAAAAAAGACAAGTCTCTTTTGAACACAAAGACATTGTTAGCCAGAAAATGAAGGAGTAGGAAAACTCCAGGGGAAGATTTTTCAATACTTGGACATCCCCTCATACCCAAATATCAACTGTCCTTACTTCTTAGCTAATAAATGCTACAAAGTAGAGGTTAGAAGCATATTTTTCTAAAGCACTTAAGGATGATAAGGAGCTATATCACCCTGCTAAAACAGCTTAGGAATTGGGCATTTAAGGATATGTTCAAAATCACCTCTTACCAGGCACTGGACAAGTTTTGGAAAAATGCCTCTAGGGATCTACACACCAAAACACCTTTAAGATCTGTCCTTTCAGAGCTCAGTAGACATTGTTTTTCAGTGAGATAGGAACTACAGCAGTAAGGCTCCAAGTATGATCGTAAGATCTGATCTTCAGCTCTAGCCTGTTTAAAACTGCCAGGTCAAATTTTACCAGTTACAGGATTTGTAGTACAAATATTGCCCTGCTGTTTGCAGCAAGTGGGCCTGTAGAAGCAGATGCCCCATGTACATGTCTTCCATGCTGTCCTGGTTTGGGTTAGAACAGAAATAATTATGTTCAGTGATTTTACTTTTTAGCTGAAGCTCCTCTAAGAAACTGCACTTTCTGAAACTAGCAGCGTGTTTTCACAGACACTGCCAGCTTCTAGCAGTGATAAGGCCTAATGTTTAGATTTACTACCAGGGATTGGTATGCAGAGCAAGGTCACTGCTAAATCTTGTGTCTCATGTTGTCCTGCATTTTGGTCGTTAACAACCCCCAACAGCGCTACAGGCTCGGGAAAGAGTGGCTGGAGAGCTGCCCAGCAGAGAAGGAGCTGGGGGTGCTGATTGACAGCCGGCCGAACATGAGCCAGCAGTGTGCCCAGGTGGCTAAGAAGGCCTATGGCATCCTGGCTTGTATCAGGAATAGTGTGACCAGCAGGAGCAGGGAGGTGATCTT
>VWZX01009704.1:61781-74494 GCA_013399015.1 Galbula dea
TGACCCTAAACTGACCAACTAAAGTATTCCATCCCATATACGTCATATTCAATACATAAGCTGGGGGTCAGTCCCCCCTTGCTAGAGTTTTCCTTGTTAGTTTTTTTTTCCCTTGCTGGAGTTTTTTTTCCCTTGTTAGATTTCTCTTGGGGATTCAGATTCAGATTCCTGATTCCCTTGCGACATTCCCTTTCCTGATTCCCGGATTGCTGGATTGTTCTCCTGTGCTTTGATGATCCCTAAGCTCCTGCATCCAGTACCAGGATCCAGCCCCTGAGCCGAAGTCATCTGCTGCTGAGGCCTACTGCCACAGTATCAGTGGTGACATAGTTACTATCAAGGGAGGTTTGGGTTCGGTATTGGGTTCTGTACATATTTATGTATATATATATATATTTCATATATATGTGGCCTGTAAAGGCCACAGAATTTTCAGAGCTGAACTGAGTCCGGTTTGCACTTGTTCAGGAGACTTTCTTTCTTTGGGTCCTGTCACAATGCTTTTCATGTTAAAAGGCAGGCTGGGCTCTGTTCAGTAACAGTCATGTGGTGCAGTGGCTTTCAAGACACATACAGCTGTTAAACATTCCAGACTTTCTGCATATTTTCTCCAGGTCCTGCACCCTCCCCAGGAGATCAACCATTGCCTCATGTGAGCAAGGGTGCCCTTCAGACTCCAGTGTTGCTTGTTACCTGCTGTGCATGTTGAAGCACGGGAGGGCTGGCTCGGCCAGGCTGTGTGAATGCTGTTCGTGGCAGAGCCTTCAGCATCATGTTCTGCATGATGATCTGGTGCATTTGCGCATTCTGCATCAGCATTATCTCTACCATATCTGGGAAGAGGTCACCCCAAGGAAGAACATAAGTGCTTTATCAGCAAATGACAAGCAACAGAGACATTTTGGCAAGAAGTGCCCTCCAGCATACAGATTGGTCACTGCAACCAAGACAAAGCAGCTGAAAGGGACACATGAAGAATATCAGTATTATTTACCCAGGCAGTACAAAATTAATGTCTATGAATAAGACTGCTCATGCCAGCTTTCCTGTTTCTCCTCCCTTCTACAAGAAAGCTGCTGTTGAAAGCTGCATCTTCTGTCTGTCAGTTTCCCTGCAAGCCCAACCCTCTGGGCATGCTGACTGGTAGGCTGCAGAAGAGCTGAGTGCTACAGCTCTCTCCCTTACTTCAGCATGGGCTGGCTTCTTACAGTGCTCTCCATTGCTTCCACTCAAGATCATTGCTTTCCATGTGACAGGTTTCCTCAGGTGTAGGTGATATTGCAATGCCACCTTGAGAAACCACTGTATGCATGTTAAATCTACTTCCCATGATCTTTGCTTCCTAATCCAAAGGAATTGTGCAGCAGAACGAATTTGCTTGTGGGGAGAGGAGACAAAAGGAATGAGGAGAGAGGGGAGGGGAAATGAAGAAAAAAAGAAAATAAAAAAATGCTGGTTTTCTTTAACTGGTCATACCAAAAGTAATTTGCATGCATCAGCTTTAGAAAAGTCATGCATGAATTACAACTATTTTGCTCATGAAAATAAACTCTGATTCAAAAATCACTCAGACAAATACATAGCTAAGAAATATTGTAAAGGGAATATTGTAAAGGGAAGTCATGTTTAACTAACTTGATTTCCTTTTACGATAAAATCACCCATCTAGTTGATCAAGCGAGACCAGCTGATGTCATCTTTCTGGACTTGAGCAAGGCTTTTCATACTGTCTCCCACAGCATCCTTATGGATAAATTGTCAAGGATTCAACTAGACAGGAGAATCAGGAGGTGGCTGAATAACTGGCTTAGGGGTCAGGCTCAGAGGGTTTTGGTGAATGGAATTATGTCAGGGTGGCAACAAGTGACAAGTGGGGTCCCACAGGGATCCATCTTGGAAACAGTCCTGTTTAATAACTTTATAAATGACATGGATGTAGGACTGGAATGTATAATAAGTAAATTTGCAGACGATGCTAAATTGGGAAGTGCTGTTGACTCTAGCGAGGGCAGAGAGACACTTCAGAGGGATCTGAATAGATTAGAGGACTGGGCTGCCTTAAACCGTATGAAATTTAACAAGGACAAGTGCTGGGTTCTGCACGTGGGTAGGGCCAACCCCAAAACAACTTACCAACTGGGGAATGTGAGGCTGGAGAGTAGTACTGTGGAGAGGGATCTGGGTGTTTTGGTAGATGATAGGTTTAATATGAGCCAGCAATGTGCACTGGCAGCTACAAGGGCCAATAGGATTCTGGGGTGCATCAAGCAGTCCATTACTAGCCGATCGAGGGAAGTACTGATCCTACTCTACTCGGCTCTGCTGCAGCCTCACCTGGAGTACTGTGTGCAGTTTTGGGCGCCACAGTACAAGAAGGACACGAGGTTGTTAGAGAATGTCCAGAGGAGGGCCACAAGGATGGTAAAGGGAATGGAGGGGAAGTGTTATGAGGAAAGGCTGAAAGCACTTGGTCTGTTCAGCCTGGAAAAGAGGAGACTTAGGGAAGACCTCATAGCTGTTTATAACTTTCTCACCAGGGAGGGAGGGGTGGGTGCTGGCCTCTTCTCTCTGGTGGCTGGTGACAGGACACGGGGGAATGGCATGAAGCTGTGCTGGGGGAGATTTAGATTGAATATTCGTGGGAGCTTCTTTACCCAGAGGGTGGTGGAGCATTGGAACAGGCTCCCCAGGGAGACTGTCATGGCCCCTACTCTCAGGGAATTTAAGAAGCATTTGGACAAGGCACTTAGGCACATGGTGTGACTGTGGAGTTGTCCTGTGCCTAAACAGGAGTTGGACTAGATGATCCCAATGGGTCCCTTGCAACGCTGGAGATTCTGTGATTCTGTAATTTCATGAGAGAGGATTTCTTTGTGGAATGAAGAAATCTTTGGCTGAAGGTTGAACCTTGGAAGTCATCCTATGTTTTTGTTCATGTATTACTTCACAGTAGCATCCACCTATGTTTAGAAACAAACTCTTTTCATTGTCATTGCACTATCTTTTGAACATTATGTTTTCTGTCTTGTTTCCAAACACAAGGCATAATAAAAGCCTGTATTGTTTTGAGGAGAATTGAACAGCAGGTTAAGAGGGAAGAAAAGAATAAAACCAGATTTTTTCATTTCTTCATTTTGGAATCATCTGTGCACATGAGTTTGACCTTGTTAATATTATTCACTACCTTGCGTTGAGCTGGTTTGCTTTCCCAAGCTTCCCTGGCAGCTTAACCTGGCTTTTCTGAATTTGTAGCCCCTTTTGGTTTAGTTTTAAGAATAAGTGTTTGTCTGAAAGCGTCTCATAAATTATGTCTAGTACATGTATAGAGTGTAATTCCCAGAGTTCCAGCAGTAGCCTGGTCACAGAATCACAGAATGTTAGGGGTTGGAAGGGACCTACTGGAGATCATCTAGTCCAACCCACCCGTCAGAGCAGGTTCACCTGGAGCAGGTTGCACAGGATGGCGTACAGGTGAGTTTTGAATGTCTCCAGAGACCAAGACTCCACCACCTCCCTAAGCAGCCTGTTTCAGTGCTCCACCACTCTCAAAGCTAAGAGGTTTCTCCTTGCATTTAAATGGAACTTCCTACATTTCAGATTGTGCCCATTAACTAGTTTGAATGTTGTCCCATCCCCCCTTCCTCTTGCTGTGGCACCTCATCTGTCCTCTTCAGGCTTGGGGATGGGAGCTGGTTGCTATATGGAGGGTACATTACCTTCTTTAATACTTCCAGAGGCAGGGGCTGCAAAAGCCTGAGCAGGAGAGATCTGTGTGATCAGAGGTGGTAGCTGAGGTAACTGCTGGATAACAGTAGCAGGCTGAGGCGGCATCTTAAAAAGAAAGAAAAATGGAGAAGTAGGGGTTGGTTTTGGCCAGCTTCCTTATCTTCGGGAGGGCAGAGCAGTGGGTGTCACCTGCCTAGACTTAGGTAAGGCTTTGAACATTGTCTCTCATGACATCCTCATGGAGAAGATGTTGAGGTTGTGGGCTGTATGAGCACAGAGAGATGTGCACTGGAATCTGGCTGAACAGCCAGGCTAGAACATGGGCAACCCTCCCATTACTCTCGCTACCTTGTTCCTTCAAAAACCGTTCACACTGTTGAATTTTTGCCTTTGTAAGATGATTTTCCTTGGATTTTGCCTAGGGCAGTAAGAGTCCCATACAAAAACAAGAGGTATTATCTTCCCTTTTGGTGGGATGAGCATTTCCATACAGCTCCCAAGCAGATGTTGTCTCACACAGGCATAGTGCTAGCAGTGTTTACTAGGAGACAGGATTCTTACCGTCTGCTGGATAATCCTTAGTGGCTCCATTTGGGGAGCTGGAAAAGGTATCTGGTAGACATGTGAGGGGGCAACTCTGTGATTATGACAGTGTTCACCAGCTGGTGCAGGAGGCTGTGAAAGCTCTTCCAGAAAGTGCTGCTCCTGCAAAATCAAGTATCTTCTTAAACAAAACACGGTCACAGAAAGGCAAGCAGTATTGCTTTCTGGAATAAATGGGATTAGGCCCTGGGAGCCTGAAGCAAGGTACAGCCTCACTCACAAGAACACTGCTGCAGAAACCTCCGGCACTGCTGTGTTTGACAGGCAGACTACAAGTGACTGTCGCATGAAAGGAAGCACTCAGCCAGTGTCCACACAAGTATAAAGAGTTTTTTCCCCACATATCTTGAAGCCATACAGTTTTTAGTGCAAGCACAAAGGAATGTGAAAAAAGTGAAAAACAAACTGCCAAAACTTTGTGAAAGCATTTCATTAATTGTTAGTATTCTCCACAAACAGTTACTAATGTCCCTATCTTGGCAGCATAAAAGCTCTCTTCTTTGCATCTGGCAGTACCCCAGAGAGCTTATGATACAGCAGTACAGGACAAATCAGCTCAGCAGATAACTGAAGTGAGTGCAAGCTTTCTTAGCTGTTACATGGACAGACATACTGCTTTCTGGCCCCTTTGCCTGTAGCTTACACAACCTCTACACTTTGAACCAGTGAAGGACCTGAATACCCTCCAACCCAAGAAGTAAAGGACAGGAAAAAAATGAATCCCTATCGGCAGTGGATGTGCAGATAACCTGGCCCTTCCTGTTTCTTTCCAATGAGGGCTCTTACTCTAAGCTCTTGCAGGAGATCTGTCCTTCGCCTTAGGGCACTTTGGAACATATCTTCAGGTCTGTTCCCTGAAAGAGGAAAAGTCCATTATCTTCTCAAAGGATCACAAAAACAGAGCTATTACAGCACCTATATTATGAGATTAATTTTGGAAAACATGTTGTAAGATAGCTTGACTCCTTCCACAAAAGTCTTTAGTCCACTATTCTGGTTAAATCCATGAACAGAAAATTACTTTATGATACAGAGAGACACTGCTGTTCAGCAGCTCTATGAGGCAACCACAGAATCACAGAATGGCTCAGGTTGGAAGGGACCTTAAAGATCATCTAGCTCCAACCTCTCTGCCATGGGCAGGGATGCCACACATTAGACAAATGAAACTTTTCAGATTACTCTGTAAAGACCTTTATAACCTCCTGGCTTACAAACTCATTTTAGCCTGAAATTCTCTGGATAAACTCTGTACGTGCAAAGTATGATTATGCAAGGTGTAAAAAACAACTTTCATGTTTGCTCTGAATAAACTTGCTTTTCAGTTCTTCACATATACAGCTGTTTTGAACTCACTTGAAATGAAAATAAGAAAGAACATTTTCAGACTCATTGGAGGCATGCTTGTTATCTGCTCTGAAAAGCATCATTTTGTATTTTGAAACTACGTTGTTAAAGGGATTTTTAATTTTTGGCCACAGCACTGAAAATTTCTAACTATTTATGCATCAGGTCAATGAATATGAGCCCAGAGTACAATCTAGAAATATTACTGTTCTTCCACTGGTAGCATTTAATCCATAGTTAATATGAATATAAACACTACATGTGCCATGCAAAGAAATGAACTCACTACACATAACATGCATAGCTGCCATAGGAGTATTGTTTGAACTGGTACATGGACACTCCTTGTACATGAAATGTCATAGCAGTCTTTGAAAGGATTTGATGAAGACACAAGTTATTAAGCCATGTTCCAGTCTGCACAAGTCTGTGTTGATCAGCTTCAAAGGCTCAAAACAGCATCAGTAATAGAGTGTTCTGCCTGCCTGGATTCCTTAAAGATACACAGCTCTCCTAACAATTCCTGTTCAGGATCACCAGAGCCTAACATACAGATAGACTGCAACAGGGGCTCACTCAGATATAGGAGTTAGAACAAATAGCATGACCAGTTTTTTCCTCCAGAGGAACCAACATTAACAGCTGAGAGGCTGCCAAGGGTACCTAGGTGGGAGGTCATTCTTAAGTCAGTGCTAGGCTGGTAGACCACTTCCCTTTTTCAAAAAAAAACAGATGAAGAAATTAAAAAGGTAAAGTATAGATAGCTGCACAGTATAGCTAGCCCATTCTCCTTGCTCAAGGCCACTAAGATTCACCAGCTTTGTTAGGACTGAGACTACTATACAGACTGATATTACTATACAAGCTTCACTGGAACTTGCATTTTTGCTACTTCCAGTCCCTAGGGCTGGATAGATAAATCTGTATACAGATTTAGATACCAAAGCAGAGCTGGGACAGCAGCAACTCAAGTTCAGTCTCCCTCCTGCCCTCCCAACAATGTCTTTGTCACTGAAGACAAGACAGCACAAATTCTGATGACCCAAATGCCCAACCACTGAGCACAGAGCTTTTAGGGATTACATATGATCATCTGGTGTGACCTACTGAGGAACTCATGCCTGAGAACATCATTAAGCCCTTTTCATGTTATGTTCATAATTAGAACAAATGCTCCACTTTTACCTGCAGCTGGGAGAGGTGACTCCATTTTCTCTAGGTTCTCCTTTTCATTTTCCAGTCTCTGTGGAACCACAACAAGAGTGGGTTATAAGTCAGGCAGCAAAGCTCACCATTTCCAACACTACTTTACAGGCATAGGTTTGCAATGGAGGAAACAGAGAAGAAATGGAGATAAGCAGTGCTTTTTAACAGATACATCACAGCTAGCAAAGTAGTCATGGAAGTATGAAATGTCTCCGTACAAAACTAGTTACAGTAGAAGAACAGTCACGCTTCCAACTGGCCAGGTTATATCAGGCCTGGAAATAGATAGCATGGTGAACCAGGAGGCTTATACATAATTTATTTTGTAGGGCAGAGAGCTGGATCTTGTGAAGAATGTGATGCCAGACAGTTTTGGGTATTTGGTACACTAATAGGCCTAAATGGCTCTGACCAGCTGTATCTGGGTCTTCCATCCACACTTGCTGCTCATGTGCCCAGGAACCCCTTTAATCTGAGCTCTAGGTCTTCAGTTCTTACCTGAGCCATACTGAATGAGTAATTGGTCTGTAGTTCAACCATAGCCATGCCTGTGACTGGCCATAGATCTTGTTAACCCTGATCCTAACCTTCAGACACTTCCCAGGTTTGCCTTGGACATGCCTCATCACCGTAAGTTTGCCTGATAGATCTGGACTTTTAGTTGAACCTGGCTACCATCTCTGGCTCTGCCCTTCTAGCCTTACTTGGTGGGTGGCCAACCAGGCCCCTGCCCTGCTGGCTGTGTTATTGTGCTCAACTCTTGCTCCTTAGGGTTCAGCTGGCCCTTGTTGCTCCCTGATATTCATAAATTAGAGACCTTTTGCTCATGCATAGGCTCTTCTCTTGGCTGTCTGTAACTCCATACTGGTGAAAGCTTCGTCCTCAAATAGCTGCTGCGTCTGAGACAGAAGACTCCACAGTGGAGACAAGCCAAATGCCAATTTCAGCATTCATGTCTTCAGAAAAATTATTTCCCCTTCCAGACAACTCTTTAAATGGCTTCCAGAGAACCCTTGAAGGAGAAGATGCATGCTAGCGGATGTCAGATGTACTGAGTGTGTGTTATGGTTTGGATTAGAACAGAATTAATTCTGTTCAGTAACTGTATTTTCTAAAAGATATTCCACCACCACATACATAGCACTGTTATTAGTTATCCCCCACACACACACACACACCTTGCCTGAACTGTCCCTTTAAGAAACCTGAAATTCCTGAGTTGAGGACACTGCAAACCCCCCTCCGGGGGGCGGGGGGAGAATGCTGGGTTTCTCCGGGGGACTTTTGTTGTTTGGAACCACGAGGAAGCTCTCTTCCTGCTGGGACTTTCGGCCGAGCTGCGTGCTGTCTGCCTGTGCTGAAACCTACGGGTGCTATCTCACTGCTTTGGACTGCTTGTGCTGATTCCACTGGGAGCTGGCATCGGGACGGTTCAGTATCTTGGGTCCTGTACCTTTTTATATTTGTTTCCTTTATATCTGTTATTATTATTAAAGCAGTTCTTAGTTTTCAACTTCCAATCCAGTCTCTCCTTCACCTGCTGTGTGTGGGGGGCTGGGAAGAGCCCTTAAACCCACCACAGTGTGGAGGAACAGGACTGAGTGGAGGACCTTGGGTGCATTAGTGTGAAGTCACAACAAAGTTATTGAGACTCTGTGTTGCAATTCATGTGCTTCCAGCAAAGGTCTGCCCATGTTTCATCAGACAACATACCTTATGTGAAAGTAGGCAAGAAGGAAGGCATGAATTGCCTTAAAACAATCCAAGGTCTTCTTTACCTAACATCTACTCTTAAACTTTGCCTGACACAACTCAAACTGGTTTAGAGCTAACTGGTGTCACATAAAATTAAAGTGACTTTGACACTATTTTAGTATAGGTCCATGTAAACCTGTACAATCATATGTAAGAAAGTGACAGTGACTGTAGCACTGCTGCACATTGATTTGCCTCTGCTTGCACAAAAAAAAAAAAGTTCTCAATTGGCTACAGATCCTCTTTGCATTTCAGTACAAATACAGTTTTTTAAACACAATGTTAATGCTTAAACATGCAAGAGCAAAAAGCAGAGCAAAGACGACCATTGCAGAGTTATTCCATTACCTTTTCTAGGAGTTTGAGTTTCAGTTGTGTAAGGTGATCCACCACTGAAGAATCTGTCATTGTAGTAGTCCCCTGGATGAATAGGCAGGCAAAACCAGGTTAAAATGCTAAGCAAAAGCAGGTAGGTTTAGTGGTCATTTTTACCCCAACATAATCTTCATAGAAGAATAATTCCATTAGAATAAACCAAGCAAGCAAAATCCCCCAAGATTGTGAGCAACTGAGAGAAGATAGAAACTTTAGATTCATTTCCAAATAGAAATGAGTACACATGTTCACCACAAAGTCAAAGGCACGTCTTTTACTGCCATTGATCTCAATGCACTTTCATGCTGCAGGTTGTAATGGTCACAGGAGGATAACTCAGGGAGAATATTTGTCTTTTCTTAATGGTTGCTAGCCTTTCCTCAGCAGTGCCACTAAGCCTGGCTCTTCAGTGATGTTAGAGTCTTCTAAGTAGCTCAGAGTTTTCTGCCTGTAACCTGGTTGCTAAGTTTGCAGTGTCAACAATGCAAACAATTTGATCTCTAGGTGTAGAAGTTTATGTGCTTTTTGTAAAGCAAATGCCTAGCACATTAGTGGCCAAAATAAAGGCAATGGTTCTTTAACACAATCTCAGTGCTAGGGTTCAGATTATTATTGTGTTTATTGATACACGATAGCAATGTTTATCCCACTCTAGGAAGACTGTACACCGTACACTTGTATGCTTGTAAGGGAGCTATGTGGAGCAGCAGAGACCACCTACTCCAGCTGTTACCCATGCAGTATGTGTGTGCAATCTCTCCTTAAAAATACACAGGCTGATAGTCACTGGGAAAGTTGTAGAAACTGATTCATGAGGATCCAAAAATTAGCCGTGCTGTGTCAAAACTGGGGCTAAGCTTTCTTTGGCAGGACTCATTTGTAAATGCTGTGAGTGACACAGTGGAACAGAAAATGCTCTCATCTGCCAGCAGTCTTCCTGAGAAACAACTCTGTATACATTTTTGTACTTTAAGACCCAGATAGATTTTTTCATATGTTTTATGTTTGTTCTTTTTCTTATGTGTGAAATATGTTCACCTGATTCGTGTTGATATGGAATAACGTTAGGGTGTGATGAAATGTGACCTTATCTGTTGCATACCCTTGTATGGCCGCAGGCATTGACCACTCTGTTTTTCTCAAGATTACAGCTAAATAATAATATGCAAACAGTTCCTATATCTTGCAGGAGCCGCCTGGTATATCAGTTTAAACCAGTTGTACTGTTAACTGCATGGTGTTATCTAAGAAAAACCTGTGAATTACATGTGTAAAAGTTTAGGTTTATCCTAAGGACCAGCTAAGGCAAACTGTTTACTTCATCTACCGACCACCAGAGAGGGGCTGAGAAGACCCTAAGAAGTAAAGAGAGCATGTGCTAAAGAAGATATGCCTATTCTTGGAACTCACTTGCAAAAATCAGCTTCTTCTCAAGAAATAGTTATGATAAACATGTATTAATATAGAGAACCAATAAGACATTACATGGCGGGAAAAATGAGAAAGACTTTGGAAAAGAAGTATAAAAGGGGGGGACTGAAATAAGTGTGTGTGTCTTGGCATAGCCGAGACTCCCGGGGCACCCAACTCTGTTTGCTTGCATTTAATAAAATTATAATCTTTGAGCATAATCTTGCTTAAAGACTTAGTCATTTATCACATTATGTTTTCCTAAAATTTTTTATCCCTTCATCCCCTGGGCAGCTGTCGCGGGCAGAGGCCAGAACAGCCGCTAACCCTGCAGACAGGTACTGTCTTCCCCCTCTCTTCCCCCCCCGCCCCACCCCCCCCAACGGCAGGAAAAGGCAGAGGATGAGAGAAGCAGCAAAAAAACCCTGCGGACTGGAAAATAAAACTAGAACTACTTTAATAATAATAACAAAGTCAGATGAAATATATACAGATATACAGAACACAAACTACGTCACCACCGAAGCTCCGGTAAGCTTCGCAGCAGGATGAAATCTCCGAAACCCGGGCGTGCGTCCCCCCCGTCTGCACACCCAGTACTAACGGCGTTCCCCGCTTCCCTCGGCGCAGGGTCCTAAAGCCCGCCTGCAGGATCCTAGGTGTCCCTCTAAGTGCCTGACAAGGGGACTGGCCCCCAGTTATATCGAATATGATGTATATGTGATGGAATACTTAAAAAAGTAAAATCATTGAACAGAAATAGTTCTGTTCTAACTCAAACCAGGAAAGCAGCTGCAACAACTTTTGACAAGGAGTTTCCTACTTGTCTTAAATATAAGCCTAGTTATGCAGAAGTATAGTTTATTTAATTGTTAGGCAAAAAAAGGCTGTTTCAGATCATTTACTCTCTTTCAGATCTAGACTCCTGAAAAGCCTATTGGAAATCTTATTTATTATGTGAAATTAGTATGACTGCTCTCCATGCACTTTTTCCATACCATTCGCAACTTAAAATCATAGAAATATAGAATCATTTAGGTATCATATTCCCATTCAGGTGTCTCTTTTCTAAGCAAGTTAATCTGTTTGATTTGTCCTCAAACAGCAGAGTTTTCTTACTCATTGATCTCATAACTTGTCTGGGAAGGGATAATGCAAAAACCCAACACAGACTGCTCTAATATCCACCTCTTGGCTTCTACTATCTACTATCAACTCTCAGCCACACCTTTGATCACATGATGGTTATATATCTGCTTGTACAGTCTCATGTTTATCCTAGTTGCTTCTCTCTGTACCTTTCTAGTTCATAAACCCTTTTGTCATGGGGTGACTAGGGTTGTAGGCAACATTCGGGCAGTGATGTACAAAACAAGACGTGTTGGCATCTCCAGACAACCACAAAAGCAACAAGCTGGCCATTAGTCAATGTTGGTGCTGTAGACATTTTGTTTGCTGATGAATACTGAGGTGATGTGTAGGAGCAATCAGACGGAGATCAAGACACAGACTCAATATGAGTTTAAAATCTTGCTCGTTTATTGCTGTCATATTGTCATATTTATACTCTGCCAAGATGTTCCCACGTTAAGCAACATGCTGCTATTTGCTATTCCCGACTGACCACGCACCCTTAATGCTACTGCCATTGGCTACTAAAAGCTAGCAAAAGCAACCCAGCTTCTATTTCCCTTTGCGTCCCGTTTACAGCTTTCAGCCCTTGTCAAATTCCTCTTACTATCTCTCCAAGGCTGCCTCAAGGCTGTTCACACGCTAGCTCAAAAGATGGGTCATACACAGCTGCGTTCCCTATCTGCTAAACATTCCTCTACAGATATGTTTTAGCATTAAATGGTTTAATAAAACGCCCCCTAGAAGTTACACATCTAGAGCCTTCTTTGCAATACCAATAGATGGTCACAGAAAAGGCTGACAAAAAAGCACCACTTATAAGTATTTCATTAAAAATACAGCACCAGTGTTAACCAAGTGAGCCAATTATAGAGGAATGTGGTATGTCACTATAGGCCGCAAAGGCCAGGCTCCTACAAAAGAGACACTATACAAGGCAGAGGTCAGTTTCTCACAAGAAAGAAGTTAGTCTGAGAGAGAAAGTGGGAGTCAGCTAGCAGAAGTTTTGCAGCTGCACAGAGAGGCCTTGACAGCCTACAGGCCTTGACGCCCTACACAATCTTAGCATGCTATGCTCCCCACAGCACACATCTCCAGTCTTATCATATCATATCAGACTCTGTTGAGCACAACCCTCTGGACTTGGCCATCCAACCAAT
>VWZX01009705.1:0-35072 GCA_013399015.1 Galbula dea
CCGTAATGATTCTGTGATTCTGTGATTCTGTATGTATATGGGCAAACTGAACCATAGAATGATAAAGTAGTCTTTGATTATGGTATTTCACATTTGGAAGCAGATACCAACACTATAGAAAAGAATGCTTAGTGCACTTCACTTCTGTACTGCTTTTTTCCAAAAGGTGATTGTGGGATAAAATGTCACTTGTTATTTGGAGCAAGTTACAATTCAGTGCAAGGCATATTACTGCCCATGCAGCAGTAGGAAGAGTGAAGTAGGCGTGTGTCAGTTCCTGCACCTGTTTGGCTTAGAGCTTGGTACTTCCATTTGGCTTGATGAAGAGGCTGTGTAAGCTTATCTGACTTTTTAAAACTATATCAACTATCTAACAAGAGTTGTTATCTCTCCTGAAAACTTTTGCTTGCTACATAAACAACGAAAAAGTTAAGATTGCATATAAACTTGTCTCAATGAGTCCCTTATTTTATGGACAACAGCATAACACTTCATAAAAGCAAAATCTTTATACTCCATAACAACATTTTTGTTTCAATGGATGGTGTTATAGCAGAAGCTCATGTAAATTTCGCAGCACAAAGAACAGAAGATAACCAGGAGTTGTTTCAATTGTATAAGTACCTCCTCATCACCTGGAACTGCCTCCCAGAGGAACGCATGTCCATATGCAAGACAGAAAACATGTTTTCCAGACATACAGTTAGTTTTCCTTGCACCAAGAAACTTGCAAGGCTTTCTCTGCGTTATCCTCTCTGGTGAAAAGGAGGGGAGCAAGACTAAACATTATTATTACTGCCTATTCTGCTGCTAATAATTCTATGAAAAACTAAGAGGAGCAAAACATTTACAGGTCTTTTTGACTCCTTGATAACTCAGAGGATTAGCATTAGGGTGAAAGTTACAAAAAGCCCTGGAACTGGGGACTGGTCCATTAGCCAACTTTGCTTCTTTTACATGTACTTTCTTCAAAGTCTTGAGAGTTCTTCTTCAAACTCTCATCTGGATCTCCTAGGGGAAACTGAAGGGACCTTTGCCTATACTGTATGACTGCTTCTGTAAGGGAAACCTTTTTACAGCTATACACTTAGAGGTCATGTTTTCTATCTCAAGAGTCCTTGAGAAATTTCTCACTTTAATCTTATTTGAACCCTTAACTTTTACTAAGATACTATCTTTATCTCTTCTCATCTCTTTAGCATGTCTGGAGAATCAGTGCAATAGAGCACAGTGATTGCATTGTGTATTAATTTGGGAATCTGAAGATTATCTCAGAGATGAAAGCACAAAAATGCTTTCATACTTACATTCTGTAGTTCTGCTCTACTCCTAGTAAACAGTTGCAATGATTCAGATGGTAGTGCAATATTACGTAATTGCCTTTGAGTTGCTGGACTTTCAGACAGAGCAATTCCCTCAAATCGATTTTATTTTTAAGTTTGCCAACTTGATCCTGAGCTTCACAAAAAAAAATATGAGAGTAAAAAAATAATCATACCAGTATCATTGGAAATGACTGTGTTTCATTATTTGCAGCTGCTGTGTTTCTGAACATCTGTGTTTGGGCCAGACTCAACACAAGACTTTCTAATAACATCTGAATTCCCAGAATAAAATTATTCTCACTGTAAAGCTGAATTTAAATTGTTCCATAAGGCTGTGTCCTGTCATACCTGGGATTCCCTTTGGAACCCTGGACTCCCCTTGGACGATGCAAGTCTGGTTGATACTAAACAAAAACTTGGGAATAATTGAAAGTCTTGTTGATAACATCGGTAGTAATATCATGAAAACTGAACACCTGGGAATGATTTTGCTAAAGCAGAATTGAAGTCTACTGGTGTGGAAGCTGCTGACCTGTGTTTCTGCCTGAGGAATGAGACATACACTGCCCTTCTAAGGTAAATAACTAGAAGACAGCATGTTTCATAATCACTACATTTACATGTCCTAAAAATATGGTAGCTAGACCCCAGTTCTCTTAAATTTACACTAAACTGAGACTATCGCACTCCAATAATTTCTTTTTCTTGAACATACATATTTCAACTACCCAGGCTGTATCTGACCACCTGCTGAACTGACAGGTTCTGAACTCTGTTTGCCAGCCAACCAAGACACAGTGTCCTCTCTAAAATAGAATCATAGAATCACAGAATTGCCAGAGTTGGAAGGGATCTTAAAGATCATCTAGTTCCAACCCCCCTGCCTGGCAGGGACACCGTCCACTAAATTAGGTTGCCCTGAGACCCATCAAGCCTTGTCTTAAAAGCTTCCAGAGATGGGGCTTCCACAATCTCTCCAGGCAACCTGTTTCACTGTCTCACCACCCTCATGGTGAAGAACTTCCTCCTAATGTCTAATCTAAATCTACCCTCCTCTAGCTTTCATTCATTTCCCCTGGTTCTGTCACTATCTGACCTCCTAAAAAGTCCTAAAAATAACTAGAAAAATCCTAAAAATAAGTTTATTATGTCAAGCTTTTGATAAAAATCTTTATTTAAAATAAGTCTAGCTTTCTGACCAGGTCTGCCAAACTGAAGACTCTCTTGTTTAGCAAAACCAGAGGTAAACATTCCTACCTTCACCACTTCTTTCTTTCACTAGCTTTGTTTTCATGAAAGCTTGACTGTTTCTTAAGATCCAAAGGGAAACCCCAGTTGTTACAGAGGCACAAGCTGATGTTAAATATAACTGTTTCACAGAAGTTCAGATGTCAATTGTTTCTTGAGATGTAATCTAATGGATAGAAAGAAGGAATGATAACAGAATTGAAGCAGTTACGTAGGTCTTGGCAATTGTGTGTCACCATATGATGGAAGGTTGGCAAAAATATACTCCAGATGGGCTTTTCTTCCCTTGACTATATTTCCAGTAATAATGAAATGATCCACAACCCCTTTACGGATGATCTCGTTGCCAGATTCTTTTACAAAGGGTTATAAAATTAGCTTCAAGAGGAGAATGTGAGGGACTTTCCTATGGATGCATGGAATTGTTTATAAATGTTTTACTGAGATCCACGATTAAAGAAGTATGATGTATAAAGTAAAGAATGGTTGAAACTCACTGAAGGTGAGTAGGAGAGTTGGCAGTTCTGCATTGCCTCAAAATTTAAAGCCAAATGGGGCACCCTTTAGCAAGCATTTATGATAACCATGCTGGATTCAAGGTTATGTTTACTAAGCTGACATTCTGCTCTGCCAGCAATCCCACTGCAATCTAAAACTCTTTGCAGAGAAACTGTTTTCCACTGAGTACTGGATCAATGTTAGTATTGCAGACAAGAACATGAACAGACAATTCATTTTATAGACCACTACTTCCTTTCTTCTCAGATACTTTTTGTGAACTGTGAGAAAACAGGACAAGAGTTAACATCACTAGAATAGTTCAAGTGAGTAATTAGTGTTGTACTCCTTGGTCTGACTATTTATACAGCTACTGTATTGTGCCATGTACAGTAAGCTGTAGAAATGGATAATTGCAGCTCTGGGACAATGGTCTTCAAAAGCTGGATGACCTCTTGTGATGTCCTGCTGTCTCAGGTGACTCATGTATAATAATGAAATAAGGTAAGGAGCAAGGGGAATGGCAGCAGATACCAACTCTGCCAATCTCTTATTTGCAGCAAGTGTTGTTGAAGCATGAGATGAATCCCTAGCACAACCGCTGCATATTAAGCAGTAAATGATGTATTTGTATATGTTGGAAGGAAAATTCAATGGCAAAAGTGTGTTTATTTGACCCTAATTCAAATAAATAGTCTCCACACCACAGAGATTTGAACAGGCTAGTGTAATGTAGGTCTTGATTGTGCTAAGTCTGAGCCTTGCACTCAGGTCCTGCATAAGGGTCTAATAAAATCAAAATATGTTTCTTTGTGTCATATTATTCATTTTTAGGAATTTTTGTATTATTCATTTTTAGGACTTTTCATGGCCATTTATCACCAGAATATAATTTTTCAGCTAAAACCTATTGCTCAAAATTTGCAGGTGGTTTCACAGTATTGTCAGGAGAATATCCTTGAACACACATAGAAATTCTCTGACTGGGCAAAAGTCATCTTTGTATGTTTTTAGACACTCACGTACTTCAGTAAAGATGGCAACTCTCTACTTGGATGTATTTCTGTGTTGGAAAGAGTCCCAGCAGGTCCAGAGGTCACAGATTCAGTATGATTGTTCCCTCTTGAAACAGAAGTACAGGGAGGGGAGCAGACAAAGAGAGATTTATTTCCCAGTGTAGTGGCTGGCAGGAGTCTCTCACTGTCTAACCCACATTTGGGTCCCTGATTAGGAAGAGATTGAAGGTGCTGTTATAAACTTCCTATAAGCCACTCCACTCTGCCAGAAGATGGTGGGAGCTAGACACCACAGACAATCCTATCCTACTTCTGCTAGACTTCAGAGGGCAGACTTCCAACAAGTAAATTAACACCCAGCAAAGGTTTCAGGTGAGCAAAACTATTCCAATAGCAATTTTGGCTGCGTGAAGCCTTGAAATTCCTCTTTTTCAAAAGTCATGCAGGACCTCACCTCTAGGCACAGTTCCCTCAGGTTATGCAAGCCTGTCTGTGGAGTGTCAGGACTGGAATTTCTTGCTGGGGAGGTAAAAGAGGCTGCTGCTTCCAAGGCAAAGATGGAGATCTCCATCACAGCTGTCAATATGGTTGCTTGCTTACACTAGCCTGACTCTTTGACATTTTGTATGATTTGAATTATGAATCCAGTTATTTCTTTTGCATGAGCAGATAAGATGCAAATACTCATCACCATGCACTGTTGTGTTGTATTCATTTCACCCACTGTTTCCTCATTGCTGAAAAAGATCAGTGAAATTTGTCATATACCTTTCTGGAAATCAAATGCACAGAAGCTTTTTGTAGCAGAGAATGGGTTGGAAGACGGGGGTGTTGCCTGCCAAGCCTCACATGGAGGCTCTCCCTGCCCAACATGTCTGTTCTCTCTCACTCCCTAAAATCACATATTCAGGATCCCCTATATGTTTAATCACAAGCTTCATCCCAGTGGCTTTCACTAATATACAAAAATATGCAATTACATCTGAATGCTGATGAAGTGTTGTTATAGGAGTGCAGGGTAGTTGTATGCTATGAAGCAGTATTTCCCTTAGTAGCATTTTTCTGCCTCTACTCTGCTCTTGTGAGACCACACCTGGAGTACTGTGTCCAGCTCGTGTCCCCAGTACAAGAAATACATGGATGTTTTAGAGCAGCTTCAGAGGAGAGTCGCAAAGATGATCAGAGAGCTGGAACACCTGTGTTATGAAGAAAGGCGGAGAGAAGGAAAAACTTCTATATTCTGAGGGTGCCAGAGCACTGGAACAGGCTGCCCATAGAGGTCATGGAGTCTTCTCTGGAAATATTCAAAATCAGCCTGAATGCAGTCCTGTGTGTCTTGCTTTGAGTGAATCTGCTTTATCAGGGGGGTTGGACTAGATGGTCTCCAGAGGTCCCTTCCAACCTCTACCATTCTGTGATTCTGTGAAATGGTGAATCCTCATAGGGACTTATAAGAAAGATGGAAAGTGACAGTTTATCAGGGCCTGTAGTGATAGGACGAGTTAATGGCTTTAAATTGAAAGAGGGGAGATTTAGATAAGGCATAAGGAAGAAATTCTTTACCATCAGGATCGTGAGGCACTGCAACAGGTTGTCCAGGGAAGCTGTGGATGCCCTTATCTCTGGAAATGTTAAAAGCCAGGGAGGTTGTACTAGATGATCTTTAAAGGTCCCTTCCAACACAAACCATTCTGTGATTCTATGACAAGAACTTGTGAATAAGGGAAATGGATAAACCACATTCTCTGCACCCTCAGGGCAGCTTAATAAAGAAAATTGCATTTTAATATTTAGAACTCTCTCTGCATCATGCTTTGGTAGGCACTCATTTTGCACTATTGTTTTTTCATGTCAAGCTCAAGGTGGCTTCATTCTGTTGGTGTTAATCCTATGGAGAACACTGAGATCTTGTTGGTTACATCACTGGCTAGTTCTGCCGACACAGCAGAGAAAGAAGGTCTCCGTTATCTTAATTTCTTCAAGCTGCTGTGGTTTTACATGTTTTTGAAATCATAAATCTGTCTGAATTTTCATATACAGTGTTCTGTGGTCACTTGTTAAAGGGATCCTGTTGAATCTAAGTTGAAAAAGATAATCAACCCCTTCCTAGCAAAAAGAGTAAGATATTTCTATATTAAAAGTAAAGCTAGATTGGGGTTAATTACTTGATGATCTGCAAGAATTGTACTGGTTAGATCATACTCCTCAGTAACACATTTTCATCATATTTGATTTTCCCCTAAAGAAAATTAGCTCAGCGAACCAGGGCCTCAATCTTCATCTTTCTCAGGGAATGTCTTCAATTTCTCACTGAACACTGAAAATAAAATGCTACCCCATAACAGCATCGACCTAGGAGAAACTGGGAATGCTTATGATTCCACTTCTGAAAGCCAGTCAGATCCAGCAGTCATTATTCAGCGTTTTATTCCATCTATTCTTAGAGTTCAGTTTCTTCCTTTTGGCATTTCCCCTTTCTTTTATGAAAAGAATGAAAGGATGCTGAAAGGATGACCTGTAACCAATGCATAAAGACAAACCCCTATGATTACACAAAGACCTAGCATATCAGATTTCAAATACCAATTGAAAAGAAAATCCTGTAAAAGTCCAGTATGTGAAGCCCAAATTCCAGTTTTAGCTGTAACCTTCATGCTTCTAAGTCAGAGTGAGATAAATTACCAGATTCTGTATTGTAATATGACTTTGTCTCCCAATCTGATAGCAAATAAAAACTGCTCTACTTCAAAGCACATTGTATAACAAGATTGCCACAGAACTGAAATAAGGGAAGCTGTCCTGCTTTATTGATGTTGCTGCTGAAACTAAAATAGAAGTATAAAAGCCATATTCTAACCTTTGTACTCTGTCTACCCTGGCAAGCAACACACTGTAATGGTTGTTTAGCTTATTGTTTCTGGTGGTGGCGGAATATTTAAAACACAGCCATTTTTCTGCAGAGGAGACTGCAGTAGAAACAGGACACTACAGCACTGTGGGACAGCTAGCGTTGGCTTTCCCATAGACCATGGTGTCACTGGAGGTTGAAGACTGCAGATTTTTGTGGCCATTGACCTACATGGAACAGATTTTCTCCTGTTTGTGTGTGTCATGTACTTTAATTAACACAATTAAGGCTGAATCACAATCTAGCCTGCAGGTGAGAATGCGACACATGCCAATTCTGGTATGCAACGACTATGACATTGTACTTCAGCCTGGAAGTATGTTTGTCACAGGCCTTGGCAGCACTAAGGCTAGGTATAGACCGCTACAGCCACTGTATTTTTTCTTATGTGTATGACAAAGTTTCCCACATAAATCCATGGCATACAATGGTGACAGCCGTAGCTAAATAACGAGCAAAAAATAGTTTGTGCTTCCAACTACTTACATAGCATTTCCTCTCTTTCCCAGAATTTGCCAGGCTACAGCTGCAACGAGGACCTGACCCTAAGATCTGTGCTGTGGAAGATTTGCAGCTTTCTATGTTAGAGAAGAAGTAGGTAATATTTGTGTTACTTCTTAGTTATAATCAAGTATCATCTATACCAAGTACTGGTTTACTCCTTCAGCTGTCAAAAGCATGACATCTTACTGTTGTACAGCTTCCAACTATGATTTTTTTTTCAAACTAAGCAAAACAAAGGCATTGGTAAGTAAATTCAAGAAGTTTATAGAAATGTCAGTCTCTGAAAACGACTTTAAATACTTTGTGCATATGCTCAAGACTATCATAAAAACATGCAGATGAGTCAAATCCTTGTCCAACTGAAATAGCTCCCATTATGCCAGTGAAAAGTGGTGTTGCTACAACTTTGTCAATATTTACTTGATAAAAATATACACCAGAGAAATTTTCAAGGCGTCCAGAACTCCTTTCTTAATTCCATTAGGCCACTTAGCCTAGCTGCTGTCCAAGAAGAAAAACAGCAAGTATACAACAGTATATCAGAAAAGCTACAAAGCTAAATAAGATGTTAGCTTGAAAATTCTCTGCAAATAATACAAAACTCTGTCCAGTCAAGTGAGGACCATGAAATGGAAATGATATGGCAAAAATAGAAACAATCATCCTCTTTACACAGAAGAGCTAGGCTGGCTAATTTGTGTGTTTTGGTGTGTGGGTTTTTTTGTTGGTTTGGGGGTTTGGGTTTTTTTGTTTGTTTGGTTTGGTTTGGTTTTTTGTTTGTTTTGGGGATTTTTGGTTTGGTTTGGGTTTTTTTTTTTTTTTTTTTTTTAATGTTGGCTGATAAGTTGTAAAGTTTTGAAAGCATTGAGTTTTTTGGCAATTACAAAATGAATCAGTGAAAGAATTTTCTGCTTTGCTGTATAATTTTGTGGTGTATTTGAAGTCCTTGATAAGAAATTTTTAATAGAAGTTTGTTTTTCCTGTTATAATCCGTATTTTTTTTGTCTTTTCAGCAAATGTAATGTCCTTTTTAAAGAGTGCAGTGAATGCAATTACATTTACCTTACTGTATGATCAAACATATAGTACAGTAGTGGCTGTATTACCATTCACAGCAGATATTTACTTTCATGTTTCACATTATATGAAACAAAATGTTATTTATTAACTGCTATTAAATACAAACATCTAACATTCTTTTATCAGTCCAGTTTAGTACTATGTGCCCCTAATATTCTAAAGCAAAAGCTTAAATTCAGTATGAATCTGGCACTCCCAATGCAAAGAGGCATTAGTATCAGCGTGTAGGCATAGAACCCACAGGCATCTATCCTGCATGTCTAGCAGCTCCGTGAGAGAAATAGTCGACAGTAGGCCAAAACTCACCTTTGGACATCTTTTCTGTTTAGAAAAATGATAAACTTTCTGGAGCATTTGTATGTATAAAAGATGTCATTCTTCCAGTATTTGAACAATGCCTCTTCATCTATACTTTTTGCCGAAGGCTGGGAAGTATTCTGACAGTTCAGTTTGCCTCAGAACTGGAAGTAATGCTGAGCATTAAACATGAGGCTTCATTCACACAGAAATCATATTCCACCAATGAGTTACATCCTTTATTAAACACAGATGGTAATTTTCCTAAGGGTAATACTAAGACTGAGATTAAATCCTTATTCATATACAGTCCCTTCCATATTATATCAATTTTGGCATTCATCAACACTCTGGCTTCCTGACAGAGAATATTAAACTCTTACAACTAATGCTTCAGCTTAAGCACTTGATGTCTGGAGAAGATATTTTGTCCTACCAAGAGTGTTTAAACAAAGGAAACTCAAGAAGTTTAAGTGGAACATGTTGTGTCAGTTCTTTGCGGTAACTGCACATAGATGTCTCAACAACAGTACCCCCATAACTCTACTACTCTCATTAAGCTTGTTGTAGGATTAAATGCAACCCCAAACCAAAATAACTTTGGGTTTCAGTCAATTCAAGCATTCTGAAATAGCTACTGTTAGTTAACTCTGCTGTATTAGGGTGAGATGCCAGGTTAATGCTTTTTTCAAGGTGTTGGTAAAGCATTAAGTAGATAGGAGATTTTCCTAATATTAAGCCATTTGATTTGTTACTATTGTATGATGAACATGTACATGGCCATTGTACAACCATCATTTGCCCGCCCCATAGTGACAATGAGCTGGTACAGTGTTCTTGCAGTGTAAAAATAATGGGGATCTTCTGGGTAGGAAAGATCAATGTGTTATAATTACACACATTAGCAAAAATCATGCCACGTTGTGCACTGTACCATAGTGAATACAAGTGAAATGTACTTGTTTTTCAAGGTAGTTTATTTAACAAGAGAGACTGTAGTGATACTTTCAAACTATAAAATATAATGTATAGGTGTTTCGATTACCATTTCCTCATTTTTATGGGATAAATACAAGAATGCCCCTTTTTTGGAGTAATCATATGCTTCGATGCGAACGATGCTGAGCTAAGTACATGAAATAGTATAGCACAACTCTGCAGATGTTGAGGTGGGATATTAACATGAACACATGAACACATGATATGATCTTGTGAGCATGAGTTTGGGATAGCTGTAAAAGAGGCAAACAGCTATGTTGCCATGACGAATGGAGACGTGATCACCTAATGCCTGTTTTGTTAAAAACTGGCACTTTCAGTCTTTACTCTCAACTTACTCAATGTGTTTCAGACGCAAATTGCACCTCCTTGTCCTGTACAGACAGTGTGTCAAGTAAGAAGGAACCTGTGGTGGGAGCTACTGGCTACTGTTTCCACCAGGAGAGTAATTTTTAATAGATTCAGTAACAATCTGCCTAGATAAGACAGCATTTGGAATGTGCTAAATATGTATCTCTACCAACAGTCGTAACTTCTCTTTAAAGGTAGATACTTGCTTTTTCCAACAGTTTTGGCAACCAGTCAGCTCCACAACAGACAGACGAAGAGTTGACATCACAAGCAGCTGCAATGCCCATCTCCGGCTCCTCCTATGATAAGCCTGTTTGCCAGCAGGTGTTGTCCCTGAATTGATTCTGGACACTTCTGTATTTCTCTGTCACCAAGTGTCAGCCGAAAGGCTGACGGCTGACAGAGTACACCACAACGTTAGAAGCTAAATATCAAAAAAATATCCCTAGTTAACAGACAATGACTACAAATCCAGGTGTTAAGTCCCACAGACCCCTTTGCCTGGAAACCATGCTTTACTTCACAGGGTATTTACAAGGATGATGCTAAACTTTATATACTGCTTTTAGTGCCATACACTTTTCATATTTTTAGTATTTATAATAGTAATGCTTTAATGGTATTTATCTATTAAATGCAAACAACAAAATTGTATCTCCTCCAGCTTAGAGTACAAGGGTGATTGGCTAAGTGGTATGAATAATTAGGTGCTTTTCAGTTCAGTAAAAATTAAGACTGACTCTTCCCACTTAATTTTTAATGCTCTTCTCCAATGTCTTCATACTCTTTTTGCCTGCTAATATGTTTCCTTAGTTTAGATTGGAGATAAGCATTTTGTTTTTCAGCCTCTTAAAGAAAGCAATGAATAGGAATGAAGAGTTAATTTCATGCTTTTGTTTCCCAGCTCTAGTAGTAGGAAAGCCACTTCAACTCTTGCCTCTATCAGGTGTATTTTATGTCTTCTGTCTTCCAGATAAACATCTCAACATTCATTTTTTGTATCTTAATGAGTATTTGCTTTTATCATGTGCAGTGGGAACAGGAGAGGTAGAAGGATGCCTGCTTAGATGTTGGTTGAGGGGGCTTACGTTGGTCAATGTCTGGATGTCAGCTGGGCCTGCTCTAGTCTGTTTAGTTACTGAAGTAAGGACAGTTCCAAAAAATCACAATGACAGTTGAGTATCCCAAATATGCCACAGTATGCTGTTTGAGACATTTTCTTAGAGGTGGAAGACCAGAAAATCAAGTCTGTGTCTCCCACACCCTTACTCACCATCAGGCTGTGCTGTCTTTCACTATGAAGTTAAAGATAAAAACATGGGTTGCTTTTATTGCATGGAAAGTACTTGCTGAGGTGGGCACTTACAGTTTCAGAGTTACTGGAGTACCATGGTTTGGTGAATAAACTCTGCTTACAAGGGCTACATCCAGATGAATTTGTGTGGCTCTCTCAGTCTACACAGGCACAGTTGCTCCACTACCTGTGGGGAAACTGTCCCCTTCCACAGGGGTCTTCTGTGACAGGGAGGCAGACAGTGCTTTATTCTGTTTTCCCCAAGATCCAATCAGCAGTCCCAAATAAGAACTTAAACCTTACACAGGTTCTTGCTAGGACTTGCTGACCATGCTCGGTCCAGATATATCACACTTCGCAGGAAATGTGAAAGAGACTTCTGCCACTGAGGGATACCTCTCTTCTCAGAGGAGCCCACAGACAGTAGTGGCCCTGTCTCGGTATTCTTTCATGTACATCTGTAACACATTTTAACAGTGCACAGAATTAAAAAAAACTCATGTGAAGTGTCATGACTTCAGAAGTGCTTTTACTCTTCTTTTACTCCTTCCTTTTTTATTGCCCCTCTTCCCTCTACTGTACCTTTGGCACACTTGGCTTTTTGAAACCAGACACACATAAGTGCAGGTGTGTTTAATGCTGTCTAGACAAGCACCCTATTAAGTTGGGCTGGGGCTGCAGTTGTCATGACGATGAACAAACAAGCTCTTGTAGCTGAGAACAATGTATCAGGAGATTCATACTTTGTTCACAATATAGTTGTGATGTCAGAGTGAATTTAAAGTATGAGAACTGGCAACTCTGTGTTAACAATTAGCAGAAGAGACATAAATAGAAAATAATACTGGTAGTTAAGGACTAAACTTTCTGTTTCACAACAAAGGTGAAAAATCTGAGTTTTGAAATAGGAGTTTCAAAACTGCTCCTGAATGTAAAGAAGACAATTAAATTTGTGGTATTTCAGTTTCTGTCTGGTATGAAGCAGAACCTTATATCATATGCTGCTTTTACTTTAACGTTTGTAGTTTATGCTGAAGTTTTAGCCTAACAGGTGGTATTTTTCACTGTTAAAGGGGCCTAGAAAGCCCTTTCCACTTTTCAAACAATTTCTGACTGAAGCAGCAGTGCCAGGGAATTGCTGGGGTAGGCTCCAAGACAAACCACAAGATATTTCTTACTGCAATACAGATTCAAGTTAAAAAACTTTCTCTTCTTCACTGTATTATCACAGAATCACAGAAACACAGAATGTTAGGAGTTGGAAGGGACCTTGAAAGATCATCTAGTCCAACCCGCCTGCTGCAGCAGGATTCCCTACACCAGGTCACACAGAAGCACATCCAGGTGGGTTTTGAATATCTCCAAAGAAACAGACACCACAGCCACTCTGGGCAGTCTGTTCCAGTACTCCATCATCCTCACTGGGAAAAGTTATTTTGTTGTATTCACACAACCTCCCATGCTTCAGCTTACAACCATTGCCCCTTGTCTTGTCACTGGGCTTCACTGAGAAGAGCCTGACCCCATCGTCCTGATGCCCACCCTTCACATATTTAAAAACATAGATGAGGTCACCCCTTAGTCTCCTCCAAGCCGAAAAGATCCAGCTCCCTCAGCCTTTCCTCATAAGGAACATGTTCCACCTCACTAACCATCTTTGTGGCTCTGAGCTGGACTCTTTCCAGCAGTTCCTTATCATTCTTCAACTGAAGAGCCCAGAACTGGACACAGTATTCCAGATGCGGCCTCACCAGGGTAGAGTAAAGAGGAAGAAGAACCTCTCTTGACCTACTAGCCATACCCCTTCTAATACATCCCAGAATCCCATTAGCCCCCCGCTGGCTCATGGTCATCCTTCCATCTACCAGGACTCCCAGATTCCTTTCCCCTTCACTGCTCTCCAACAGCTCAGCCCCCAGCGTATACCGATACATAGGATTTTGTCTTTCCCAGGTGCAAAACNGCTCCTGTCCTTCAACCATTCACAATCCACCTCACTACCCAATCAGCCAGACCATGCTTCCTCAGTTTAGCTGCAAGGATGCTGTGGGAGACAGTGTCAAATGCTTTCCTGAAATCAATATAAGCCACATCCACTGCTCTACTGTCATCTATCCAGCCAGTTATGCCCTCATTAAAGGCTATCAGGTTGGTCAAACATGACTTGCCCTTGGTAAACACACGCTGACTGCTCCTAATGTCCCTCTTATCCTTCATATGCTTAGAGACAGGGTTGAGGATAAAGTGTTCCACCAGCTTTCCAGGGATGGAGGTGAGGCTGACCGGTCTATAGTTACTGGGGTCCTCCCTCTTGTCCATTTTGAAGATGGCATAATACAAACACAAAAGCATCTCTCATTTCTCACAGAAGAATTTAAGCTACAGCAATACATTTGTGGACTGCCAAGGGGAAGGGAAAGTGGCCTCAAAGCAGTAGGACATCATGCTAGTTCTCACTCCACAACTGTTCCCACTGTGGTGATGCCTAGGATACGGCACTGCTGTAACCCCTCCATGGCTCACAACCATCCTTGTCCCATGCATGGATGGTCTCATCGTGTCCCTTATAAACCCTTTTTGATCCTAAAGGGAATCAAGTACATTGTTCACATGGCATGTTTCCAGTTATAATATTCTTCATTTTCATCTTAAATTCCTGAAATATGCTTCACTGAAAAACAATACTATTAAATGAAGCAAAGACATAATAAAGCAAGGAAGTAGCATTTCAGATGCTATTATGGCATGCTTGTGAGTTCCTTTTCTCCTTATCCTTGTTGTATAATTTTTATATCAGACTCTTAGATCTTGCTAAGCTGTATTTTTTGATGTATATATTGATGTAGACAAGCCTGAGAGCTGTAAGACATGGAGGAATATATTTTCCTAACAGGACAAGTTGAAAGAAATATTACATTACCACATTTACTCTTAGTTCCAAATTTTTCATCTATAGAGTGGAACTTTTCTCCATTTCAGAGGCAGGCAGATGAAGGCGCTTAGCTTTCAGGAGAAAAAAAAACTACATAGAATTCCTCCTAGTGAGGTGTTTGCTTGACTTCAATACTGTTTCTTTACTTCAAAGGCAGATGAATAAATTGGCCACTTCTGGAATTTTCACTTCAAAAGGGGAATCATAGAAGTTATAAATCACCTGAAAATTCTGGAAAACATGCTGATAAATAGATTGGGCTGGACCATTCAGTTGTAATTATATTTACAAATATTTTAGAACTAGAAGATGAAACATTAGCAACAGTAGTGAGGAAGCTTATTAGTACACATGGAGGAAATACTGAAAATTTTCCAACCACAAATATAGTTTTATTAAAGTTTTTTTGATGACTGGGATGAAAAGAGTACCACTACAGACTGTTTTTTCCACACGTTTCTCACGTTAACAAGGGTCAAAGGTTTGCTATTTTTGAAGTACAGTTAAGAAGGTGGAGTGAGGTGTATAGAAAGTATCATAACTGATTGTAGCAAAGGCAGTATTTTTGTCAGTATACATTAAACCAGGTCCCTAAGGAGTCTCATTTGTATTACTGATAACACTTATGTGACAAGATAACAGAATCTGTAAAATCCTTCTCTTGCCACAGCATTGTTGAAGAGGTATGTATGTTCTCCCAGCTCCTTGCCAATGTAGTTGTATGGCTACAACTTGCTGGTGCAGTCTGCATGTCAACTGGGTATGTACAGAGAGAACTGAGGCTTGGCACTCCTACTCAGATACACTGCTACAGGATTAGATAGACTCAGAAGTTAAGGACATTCTCCTCAGGAGTATGTTAAATAAATCATCATCAGTGTTTCTACTGAACTGTAAATACACAAGTTAGCAATTTTACAACGTATGTAGACATTTTGCTGTTCTTGAGGATGTATCCATCTATGCTGCAAGAATGAGCTTCTTAAACTCTACAACTTCTACCAATATTATTTCTAATAAATGCCTCCGTTGAAGGATTAGCTCCATCATTATGAATAGTGAACACTGCAGGGGGACCTCTGGGTGATGTACTTAGAGTATACATCAAAACCTTATTTTCAAGGCCCCACAGACTGCCATTTTTGAATCTGTTCACAAGTTGATTTTGTGCAAAATGAGAAATAATGTCTATGTAAATGCTTCAGTTTTGACCTGTGCTAAAAATTTTCCAAACTCATAAAAAATGTTAGGTCCTTATTCATGCCCTTCATTTCAGCATGTTACTAAATCTGAAAAATATTTGACACAGAAGTATTTTATATACACTTGGTTGGTCAATATATTTACATGTATATTTCTCAGTATATGTGCATTTACGAAAGTATTTCTGTTTGTCAATGTGTCTGACTCACCTTCACTAGAATTTATGATTTTTAAATGATCCTTCTTTGACTTCTAAGATTCAGATTTTAATTTATTGCAGCATAAAATTTGTAAATTGATTTGAATCTTTTCTCAGCAGATATGGAAATAGAAGCAATAAATTTTGATTAAAGTTTCATGATATAGCTAGAAAAGTTTTAACAAAATTCTTCAAAAATATTATTTAGGAGTAAATCATTATTTTCCCCAACCTACATTATTTTCAGGAAGGTTTTGCATTTTCTTGAGTAACCTGTTTTGGTTATTTTACTTGTAGTTCTGCAAGAGAAAAAAGGCTTTCTCAGGAATGTTAAATGTAATGGTTGGTAAAGTCTCATCCCAAATTACTGAAGTCAACAAGAATCTGGCCAGCTTAAATGAGTTTCAGGTTAGATCCCAGGAGAAATGTAAATGCTTCACTAACTGAAGATGTCCACAGTTTTACTGAGTACTTTTATATCTTCACATGGGGAAGGCACTCCAGTTCCTGTGTATTTCTCCAGTACTGGCTGGTTTATCCCAACTCCAGTGCCACTCCTGGAAATGGTATGTAATAAATGCTTAAAACAATTTTCTTATGGATTGTTTCATCTAGCACTGATAGGTTCTCAGAGGAGAGGAAAAGAAGAGGAATTTACTTTAGGTAGGTACAGCTTGCAAAGATAATAAACACTTCCAAATACACTGGGTGACTTCAAGTAAATAATTTTTATTATTGAGAACCTCATATGCTTCCTAAAAACTCATGTGCTTCATTTTACATAGAATCCCTTATGTATCATTTTAATTGCCTGTTTTGGAAGAAGTCCATTTTATTTTTATCTGTGATTTTTGTCCTTCATTCTAGTGCACAGCTGGAGACATATTTAGCCTTCTGTTCACCATCACCCCTTGGCCAATTTAATTCAACCTGTGAGGATTCCCCTGTCCCTCTTTTTTTTTTTTTTCAACATTCTGGAAAGGACAACTCAAAAAAAGAGTAGTAAAGAGGCTGATAACACTGTGAAAACTTCTCTTCCAGTTCTTGAAGGAAGGCAGTCCACATAACAGTGGATGCCTCAGAAAGTAACATTTGCCAGCTGTGGATTTCTTTCCACTTTCTACAGGATGCTTTCCTACTCTATTTTTCTTTTCCCTCCTGCCTTAAGTATCACTATCAATTGATAATATGAAATGCAGAAATAATCAATGTTACTGTTTCCTGAAAAATTTAAGGCAAGGAATAAAGAGAGGAATAAGGAGAAGAGCGAAATGGCAGAGAAATGAGGCTCTGTGTTTATTCGGTCTAGCTGTTTGCTCTGACATATCACAACATATAAGCTCTTTAAGAAATGTATTATTTTCTGTATTAATTGTTAGTGATACCTTTTATTTTCACCACTTCTGCAGAAGGAGTTATTCCAGAATGTTCATTACTGGCACATCTTTGACTACATCTTCTCCAACTTGCCATTTGCCATCCCAGAGAATGCCCTAAGCAGACCAGCTGTGAGCAGAACTTATCCACTGGAGTGAAAATCCTGTCCTTTAAAGCAAAAGGTTTCCTATCTCCTGTTTTCTCTGTCTCGCCAACTTTGATCTACAGCCTTGGCTCGTTCTGAAGGTGAGCTGTCCCATTAGCAGCTACTTAGTTTTTGGAGTAGCAGTTGTGAGCTTTCCCAAAAATGTATATAATCTATATAAAAAACTCTGAAAATTGTCTTTCTCTTCCACTTCCTTAGTGATTGCTAATGTTGTCTGTTGTGGTTAACAGTAGCTATAGCATGATTCAGTGTTTTATTTTTTATTTAGAGAAGCTCCAAAAAGAACGGTTCTCTCTTCTGACATTTAAACTTGTGTCTATCTCATCTGCAGTGTGATGAGTTTGCTGTTGAACCCCACAGACTTGGAACAACACAACTGAAAATCCTAAAGCTGACTAAAAATGCTTCAGAAGCCTACAGATCACACAGTCTTCAGATAACATAAGCTCAGTAGTAAAATTTATGGCATGCTGTAATGTTTGACAAAATATTTTTTCATTTATCACTTAATAGAAGTCTGAGCTCTCCTGCTGCTGCTACATTGGGATTATGATTCTGATACGGTTGGTTTTCTTTGCCCATTGTAAAAGGTATATCATGTCTTAAGAATAAGTAAACAATGGAACAAGGTTCTTCCCAGTGGTGCATGGGTTGAGGGTGAAAGACTATGCATTATTTTAAATGGGTAGTACAGATTGGATTGAAGAAAATACTTTTTTTCCCATAAGGACAGTCAAGAAGAGGCAGAGCTCACCCAAAGAGGTTGTGCAGTGTATGTCCTTAGAGTGTTTCAAGCCCTGATTGGACAAAGGCCTAGAGTGACCCTGTCTGACTTCAGATGCTGTCCCTACTTAGCGCAGGAGGATGTACTACAGACCTCCTGAGGTCCCTTCCAGCATGAATTATTTTTAATTATGTGATCTGATATAAAAATAACGAGAAAGGTTGGCACAATTTCACAGCTATGAAAGAATCACCTGCTACCAGCAAGCAGATCCCCTTTCCCTGCCAGGCTTGTAAGATAAATGTTTAATTAGAGGTGCCTCACACCATGCCCTGAAGGATGCATTATGAAGGTGCCATCCAGATATGAAGTAAAGCAGTGACATTATCACTCTTTTATGAACATATGTGAACATGCTTGTGAATATTTCTCTTCTAGAAGAAAAAATCAAACACACCTTGGTCATCATCCTGCAGACAGGGAGCATGTAGGTGAAGAAAAGTTTCTGAAGGATCAAAACTTGCAGAAATTAAGATCTTGCAGGAACTCAGGCTTGTAAATTATAACATGGAAAAGGTAATACAGGCCACTGAATGTAAGAAGCAGAGAAACCCAGAAGCCCACTCCGGACAAGTGAGCTGCTGTGGTAAACACTGTCTGAAGCCTTCAGTTCTTTTAAAAACCTAATTAATGGCACAATGCATTGCAGCTCAACGACAGAGCTGCAGAAGTGCACTAAGGTGATCATTTCTGGAAAAAGCAGTCTCTTGGCTCATAAATACAGTGAAGCATTTAAAGTCACCATGGTTACCTTTGAATTCACACTGTAGTTATTATTCCAGTAAAATCCTGGGTCTGCAAACCATTGAAATAAGAATAATGAGTCCTTTCATTATTTGGGCAGATATACATCGCTCTTTCTATCAGATTGCATGACTTCCATTTTATATGGGGTGAATTTGAGCTAAGCAGCTTGCAGCTGAGCACCTGTCATTCTCGGCCAGTTGGAAAGCAGAGACTTTGAGCTGTTTTTCTGAAGATGAGACTAAGGGGTTGATTGAAAGCCCTACTGAGTTCAGCTGTTGCTGAATCAAGCTGCCAGACAAGAGTGTCACCATAATGAAAGTACTATAGGCCAAAACACTCAGTACTTTTTCCCCAGCCATATATTTAAATCTAGATTAAATGAGGAATACAAAAGGTGCATCTGGTAACATACCAGCCTGTACTTAATCAGTATGAACTGTGATGTATTTTTGAAAAACCATGCTCCTGTGGTGTGTTGCCTTACATGGTTACAGCCTATAAGGAGAAAATCAGATGGAAAAGCTAAGTGTTCAGTTACATTTTTTATAAAAAGATAGTATTAAGATATTATTAAGATATATATCTTTTTTTACACTTTATTTTCTTAGATACAGAATGTTTGAAAGCAAAATGGATGTGAGGTTTTTCTTTTTTCAAAATACAATTTTGCGAAGAAACTTTGAAAAATATTACCCAGCACTTCTGAGCAATCCTTGAAAGAATCTGAATCAAACAAATGTAACTACACCGTGACTGCTTTCAAACTGACCTTACAAAATGCAGACTGCAACTCACTGTTAACTTGGGATCTAAAGTAATTAAATGATGGGTTTCATATTGTGGTAAGTTTGAAGTCTAAATGTTCATCCTAAAGATATTTAAGATGTTTAACAGAGAAAGCATGGTTACTAAATAAATAAATAGATTTTAATCTCTTAATCTATCTTTAAATTGCTGTTATATGGGAGCACAAAGTCTGAACTTCACCATTAGCCATTTCCAGAGCAACAGACTACAAAGATATAAATTTAAGATTATAACTTCCTAGGACCAAGCAGAAAAATCTGAACAGTGATGGAAAGCATGAGAGGTGATTCTGCCTCTCTACTCTGCCCTCGTGAGGCCTCACCTGGAGTACTGTGTCCAGTTCTGGGGTCCTCAGCATAAGAAAGATGTGGGCCTGTTAGAGCGAGTCCAGAGGAAGGCCACCAAGATGATCAGAGGACTAGAGCACCTCTCCTATGAGGATGGGCTAAAGGAGTTGGGATTGTTCAGCTTAGAAAAGAGAAGGTTTCGAGGGGATCTTATAGCAGCCTTTCACTACCTAAAGGGGAATTACAAGATAGAAGGGGAGAGACTTTTTAGCTGGCCAGATTGTAATAGGACAAGGGGGCATGGATACAAGCTGAAGGAGAGGAAATTTAGGCTAGAAATTAGAAGGTTCTTTACCCAAAGGGTGGTGAGGCACTGGAAGAGGTTGCACAGAGAGGTTGTGGCTGCCCCATTCCTGGCAGTGTTCAAGGCCAGGCTGGATGTGGCCGTGGGCAACCTGGTCTAGTGTGTGGCATACCTGCCCATGGCAGGGGGGTTGGAACTAGATGATCTTTGAGTTCCCTTCCAACCTGGGCCATTCTATGATTCTATGTTTTTAAAACAAATATTAGCAGTATAACCGAAAGAAAACCAGAGAACAGTACATATTCTTTGTTTAATTTAAAGTTTGGAACAATGTCTATATCATGATGATACAACATTTCATGATAACTTTGTGGAGTAACAGAGGAGGACAATGAGACAGTCAATACAAAAGCAAAAGGTGCACGTCCCTTCATACTATTGGTGGAATAACACAGTACTGACCTGAAGGGACTTTCTTAATTTGTTTTTGGACTGCATTTTAGTCCACCATCTTCTTACTCTGTCAGTAAATAAGAATGTCAGTGACTCCTGATGCAAGCACCAAATGAATATCAGTTATGAACTTCTTTGATCCACCAAACCTTTCCCAAGCATTTGTTAACCTTGTGTCACATAATACTCTGACAAGATTCAGGAAGAATAATCTGGTGAACACTTTCATAACATATGATTAAATACTGTATTTTGCCATTTAGTTGATTTTTTGACTCCACCTCCCTCTTCACCCTTCTTGCATTTCATGTTCCTCATTTTTTCCCGGGAACACAAAATTTAGATACAAACATAGTCAAATGGAGATGAACAGTTAATTTCTCATATGTCAAGGAAAGGGAGACTTGAACATTCTTATCAATCTGTACTGATTTGCAGACCCATACCAAATCGAAAGTGCCAGACTTTGTATAGATAAATGCAGTCAGCATCTACACCAGTTTTCAGATGAGGTAAAAAAGGATCCAATCAATTACCACTTCTGTCATATAAAAGATATTGAATCAACTTACAGTATTCAATAGCAGCTCCCCAATACCATCTCTACATCTTGCCTTGGTGAAACATCCCACAGAATCACAGGAGGGATATCTCCGAGGCTGGAGATTCAACAACCTCCTTGGGCAACCTGTGTCAGTGCTCGGTCACTCTCACAGTGAAAAATCCTGATATTCAGGAGGAACCTCCCATGCTTCAGTCTGTGCTCATTGCCTCTGACCCTGGTCACTGAGCACTGCTGAGAAGAGCCTGGCTAACACTCTCTTTGCATCCTCCCTTTAGGTATTTGTATATACTGATAAGGTCCTTGCTGAGCATTCTCTTGTCCAGGCTGAAGAGTCCCGGACCTCACTTTCCTCCTAGGAGAGATGCTTCAGTCCCTTCATCAGCTCTGAGTCCCTTTGCTGGACTGTCTCCAGTATGCCCATGTCTCTTTCATGCTGGGGAGCCCAGAAGTGGATCCAGCACTCCAGGTGTGGCCTTACCAGTGCTGAGTAGAGTAGACCTCGACTTGCTGGCAACGCTTTTCTTAATGGATCCCAGGACATCACTGGTCTTTGATGCAAGAACACGTTGTTGGTTCATGTTCAGCTTGTACTTGTTTCTGGGGTTGGCCCACCCTCCTTTTCTGGAACTCCATGAGGTTCCTGTCAGACCCTTAATTCAGCCTGTCTAAGTCCCTCTGGATGTCAGCACAACTTTCTGATGTATTGGCCTCTCCGTGTTTGGTGCCATGAGCAAATTTGCTGAGGGCGCACTCTGCCTCATCATCCAGGTCATTAATGAAGATGTTAAACAGTATAATGAAGTGGTAGTCTAGTGGTTAGGATTTGGTGCTCTAACCACTGGGGCCTGGGTTTGTTTCCTGGTCAGGGAAGAATCCTGCTCCGGCAGGGGGGTTGGACTAGATAATCTTTTGAGGTCCTTTCCAACCCGTGACATTCTGTGATTCTGTGAATACTACAGAAAAATGTGATACAAATGTGACTGAATGCAACCCCTCAAATCTCAGCTTTGCTTATTCACTTCAGCAGTCACCAGACATTTCTTTATCCAAAAAAAGGTATTGAACAAATATTCTTCAGATTAAATTCTGTCAGTGCTCCGTCAAATGATGACCTTGATCAATATTAAATACTTTGCATAGAATTTCAGCAGTGAGTTCGGTCACTGCATGCTTTCTTTGAAGAAAATAATGAAACTTCACTAACTTAGACAACACAAAGCAAAACATGTTACTCTAAGGAACAGGGTCATTCCACAGTTATGTCACTGACTTTACTACAACAGAGCATGAGCACAGTCCCAGAAACGCACTCTTACAATAAACCACACTACCGATATAATTGCAGAAAAAAACCCACTACTTTTTAAAAAATAAACATGTAAACATTTTTTCAATATTATATTAGCCTTCATATTGTTTCTGTTTCTGCATAGTAGTGCCAATAAAGAGCACATCAGGTAAAAAATCTTTTCTTTTTTGACAGCTGGAGGTCTGGATTTTAAAACAGAAGCAGAACAAATGAAAATCAGCAAATAACAAAAAAAAATATGACAGTGTCCTTATTAAGTAGCTAGCTTAGTATTAACTTATAAACTGGATGCTTTAAGGTTATATAGGGTATTCAAAGGTCTTAAAATCAATAAATGGTTAGTGGCCTAGGGACAAAAGAAAAATGATACAAAAATTGATTTAAAGGAGAGAAACATAATAACATCAGAAAGAACTATTATGATCAATCACCTGAACCTCTTATATTACACAGGGTTTAGGACTTAACTAAAGCAGTGCCACATATGCATTCAGAACTAGACTCCTGGACTATAGCAACGTAGACACCAGATGTTGGGACTGGGGTTGGATAGCTGGTCTGCTATAAGGGAGAGTAGTCTTACTAGTCACACAAGGAGAAGTAAGCAGGGCTTCTTCCTGCACTCCTCCAGGATTCCTTTCATTTCCTCTCATTAGCATGACAGAACAGCCTAGTGGAAAGCTGCCTTCTCTTTCCTTCAGTGTTTGCTGTGTTCTCATAGGCATGGTCAATTTGGCAATTCCACCAACACAACCTTGGTCATCTATACTGCAAGTTTTCTTCTTCCAGTAGGTGTTGTAAGAGTAGATCTTGAGGTTGTCTGTGTAACTAGCCAACATCTCTGAGGCAAAGTCCCTTTCATCAACCCACACCAATATTCAAAAACATCCTTTGGTTGCTGGGATGCAAAACATCCAACCTTGAGGTTCTGCTGACTAAGGTTTAGATATAGCAGTAACTACAATCAAAGTGGCTTAATCCTGTATCTGTGACCTAGAGTTACAACACTGGGTAATAATGAGGTGCAGCATTGATCATTCTTCTTGGCTGATGCTAACCCTCCACTATGTACCGCTCCCTGCACACTTTAATAGCAACTCTTCTTGTTTTAGATACAATGTCTCCTGTCTACTTTAAGCAGTGAAAGCTGAACAGACACACTGCCTTTCAGTGCATACCCATTTATTTGTACACAATTACATTTTGATTGCTAGCAGTTAGCTGTGGTTTCATCTAGGCCATGGGGATTTTGGATTCCTCTCATTTCTTAATCAAAACATTATTAGTGCCAAGTAAAATACCAAACAGAAGTCATTGCATCAACGTTATCTGCTTTATCAGCCAATCCAGTCAAACAACTATATCAAATTATCAAATGCAAGATAATATTTTACCTCTTTGGCAGTATAACTAGACCTTGAAGTGAGTGTCAGTTGCATGCGTTTTAGAAATGCATAAAATGACCAACTCTTAATTAGATTCAGGATCTTAAATCATTCACTGGCACAACTGGGTCAAGATATGCACTAGTTTTTGAAGACGGAAAAAAATGTAGTTTTTAAGGAGGTGAAGAAGGATGGTGTATGTTCACTGCCTTCACAAATCAAGTCACTTTTTAGGTGTGTAACTTCAGACTCTCTGGTTGTTATCTCCACTGGTTGCAGCACTTGAGAAAACTGCTTTTCAGCCTAATCAGCTGATACCATGTTGGTCTCTTAGCAGAGCAACATGTCCTGCTCTCAATAGTCCTTCACGGAGAGGTTGGTGGCATCCAAAGGGGCAGCACAGAAATCAAGAAAGAGTCTTTGGACACCACAGGAAATTCCACAACAAAAAACTTCCACTCTTAAATTTCCAGCTTGCATCTCTATGGCTCTGCCTTTGTTTTTTTTAAATACAAATTAGTAGCAAATTATAGCCATTTACAAAACCACAGAGCTGAAGGGAAGCTCAGCTTCATGGAATCAACAGCTGCATTGAAAATTCTGCAGTCAGCCTCTTATCAGGATTAGCAATTACTTTTTATTACAAGCTTGGTGTTGACTACACCACCTTTTGAGAGACTCCTTTGTTCCATTTCTCATCTGCAGTTTCTGACCTAAGATGCATTTCTCCAAGAAAAGTTGGAAATGCATTTGTTAAGATGTATAATGCGTGCTTTTCATTTGAGAGAAAGTCTAATATTTTTAAAGTAGGGATTTTTTGTTTGGTTTGGGGTTTTTGTGTTTGTTTTTTTTTTTTTAAAGAGCTTATAGTTTTCAAATGTGTTTCTTATTAGTTCTTCATAAAAATAACACTCAGAAAAACTTGAAAATCTGGAACCCTTCTCTATTGCTGCTGGAGAGGATTATGCTCTGAATATACATTTTTGCTAGTGATGCAGACTCTGAAGTGATCATAGAGTGTTTGGAAAGAGAACATTTGTCAGACATGCTATGTATGAATGATTGACTGGGGCTAAAGAAGGAAGTTCAATATCATTAATAACCAACATTTAACTTGAATATTTCCTACTGCTTTTTAAATATTACTCCACAGTTCTGACTCTATTCTTTTGCATTACTATCCTAAATAGGATTTAAATACTTCAGCTGAAGCTACTCAAGAGGATGAATCACTAGTTTATGATTATCCTTGATAAAAATATTATACCATATTTATAATAAAAATAAGCCAGTAGATTGAAGGAAATAGCATAGGTGTTTCTTTTACTGTAACGTAAGACTGAAAATGTAATTGCAGTCTTTTGATCTCAGACCGAAAGTCAGTTTAACCCAGGACTGCTTCTGGCAGTGGCAAAGCAAGTGTGTAAGGAAGACAGCACACACATATGAAGAGTATGTCTGATTCTCTACATAGGATATTTAGTAGGTGTCAGGTAGTGTAATTAACTCTTCAGGGTCAGAATTGGATTTTCTTTAATCAGTGTAAAATATAGCATAACTGAACTCATCTGGTAAATCTAGAAAGGACTTTGTCCTTCCGATTCTTGTCAGGTTGGCTGTTGTTTTGTTAAAAATGCGTCATTCCTTTTTGTGATGTGCTGGGATTGCTGAATACCAGGCTTCATCAAAGTGACAAACTAGAGTTCTGTGAACACACACACAAGTGTCTTTAAGGAAGCAGCTCTGTTCATTAATTTAACTAAGTTTTTCTTCTAACTTTTATCTTTTACTGTCTGTTTCTTTGGTCACTATTGTGAGGAATACCAGGAAAAATAGAGAATTATTAGATGAAGGATAATGGACTGAAACTCTCTTCAAAATTAATGGGAATTGTGTTGTTGGTAAGCAGTCATGACTCTTTTCTGCTGAGTGAAACAATACAGCTTGAAGTGAAGTTCTACATATACCCTGTAGGCATTTGAAAGAAGAAAAACAAATATAATTTGTGATAGATTGCATAGTGCAATGCTTTGGAAAAAAAAGAAAAAAAAGGAGACTTGTGAGGCCATCAAATTCTGACTATCTCCTTCTGTAGTAAGGAATTTATAACTCATTTAATTTTTGGTTTTAAGCCTATGAAGCCAGCCACAAAAACATAATTAATTTCATACTCATCACTTGCACAGCTTCGAATTTTCTTCATGCTAGAAACACTCTAAAGGAAATGTTATGACCTGTAGTGTATGATTAAGGAGGCCTTGAGCTGCAGCGATTTCACTTATTCCCTAGGTATAGTTCGATATATTGTCTGATTTTTTTCCCATTATATATTCCCTCAAAACAAATATTTGTTTGTGTCTGACCCAAATTGTGTTCACTTTTATGATTACTTGCATAGGCTCTGCTTTCCACGTCTGGGTGCAGAAATTTCAGGGATATTTAAATGTTTTATAATATGCATCTGGTTGTAATACAGTGTGCCCAGATTACTGAAATTGTTAGCATGACTGGGAGTGGTGAACCTAAATGGTTCTGTACTTAGCCTAGAATGAAATTTCCTTGATTAAAAGTATTTCTTCCATTGTAGTAAGTAAAAAATAAAACCAAAATCCAGACATTTCAAAGTAAGCTACACAAATTTGATTCAAGTCAAGCTCCTGTCTTCTAATCCTGCTTTTCAAGAACTGGTGAACTAGTAACAATTGAGCCTTTGTTATTGCATTCCAGTCAAACTAAATTTAATCTTGAATTCAGCTTTCTAGGTTAGTTTAAGTTCGGCTTAAACACATGAAGTGTTGACTAAGGTAGGTTTAGAAGTTCTCACTAAATTGCTGAGAATAATCAAATGCATGGCTCATAATAGAAAAACTATAGTTTGCATTTTTAATTAAATTAATTCTTCTGAATTTAAATTAAGCACACTGTGATGACTTGAATAGAAAGGTTCGTCTCTTCAACTGCTGCTTGGAACAGCATTTAACACAAACATGCAACCACTAGTATGAACAAATGTTACTTCAGAAGTGAGAGTTACAGAGTTATGTTTCAACTCATGTCTCTTAAACAGTGCAAGTATGACAACATTGCAAATACATATATCAGAATAACATTCACAGAGCGTCAATATAAGTTAGGAAAGGTATCATGTTCGTTTGAGCAAATCACACACATTTACTGTTGGCAAGGGTTAGAGCCGGGCTGGCCACCAAATAAATAACAGATGCTCTCTATTAACCCATTTTCCTTCTCAGAAAGAGAAGAGAAAGAGAACAAGGGAGAGATTAAAAACAAACAAACACACACAAAAACACAACAAAAAAATAATAACCAACCCAAGCCAACAAACCAACTTTAATGAAACCACTGAAACCACTGAACTCAGTTTCAGACAAGAACTAGATTCAGAAAGAGGATTCAGGAATACATGACTTCAGGAAAACACAGATTGAGATTGAAGGCAGAACAGATAAAGTCCTCCTTAAACACTAGCCACAGAAGAAGAGAGCTTAACCCTTGTGATCTTTCAGCTTTATACTGAATATTAAAGACATGGAATAGAATACTTTGTTTGTCAAGTTTGGGTCTTCTGTCCTATCTGCTCCTCTCCACAGATGCAACTTTTTAGCTTGCTTACAACACTTTAACTTGTGTCACCATAATGTGACACACAAGCTTTAGCAATGACCTTTAGCAAGAACTTTTCTGCATACCAGTCCTTAGGGATAACTACAAACATCATATTATCACTTCCAGAAGCAGACGATGTCTGCAAAAATATGCCACTAACTTCAGAAAGTGCAGTCACTACGAAGAGACTTCACTGAAAAGCAGAATCACTGAACAGAGAATTGGTTCTGTTCTAGTTCAAACCAGGACAAGTGTTCAAACTGCTGTCTGCTTTGGATGTGATTTGGTTGGCTACTTATCAACAACAAATACCATGATCTGCATTTTAACTTTTCTTTTGAAGTTTGATAACATCTAAGAATTTTGCTGCTCTTTCCCCTGTCTGCTATCCACCTCTCTCTCCAGAAAAGACATGCTCATTTCTTATCCTAGCTGGCAAAACTAGCACTTCCCAGTCTCTCTTTGCCAGAATTGCATTTTGCCACTGTTTTCTAAACCAATGCACCAGAGTTTGCAATGAGTCAAACTCAGCTGTAAATTCTTTCCCAAGTTCCTGAATATTTCTAATTTTCAAGTAATTTATCATAATTTCCTTACAAGAAAATTAGGCAATGAATTAAATATCATGTCGTATTCCACAGAATTTTAGTTCATGTTGTCTCTGTAACATTCAGAGAGTAAAATGGCAATATCATACAACAAAGCAAGCCATGTGGTTGAGAATGACCACACCTAAGGGTGTTTGTTTGAACTCTGGAGATTTCATGTTCCCTACATACAGATATTGCTTTGAATAGTTGGTAATCCAGCTGCACAACTGAAGGACTTACTGATTTTATAGGAAAACACAAGGCCAAGGTCAAGCTAAGTTCTAAACTTTTAGTTATGATATTCTTGATTAGTATGCAAAGTTTCTTCAAAATTTAATCCACTTGCCATATGTCTTTTGATCTAGTATTTTTTAGTATTTTTGTACAAATATTTGTATAAATGTAGTTGATAACAAATCAAAGTCTCCCAGAAGCAAAATGTGTATGGTCTGAAAAGATAGACTAGACATACCAACAGGTTCTATGTTTTGTCACATGATTCACTGATTCAATGACAATTGTCCACTTTGCATTTTGGGTCTGACTCTACAATAGAAACAAACCCTAACTTCCTGTAAGATCTATGGGAATTGTGAACCCTGACAAGAGAATCGTTGTTCTGTGTAACTCAAACATAAGAATTAGGAGATAATCAATGAATTTGTCATGTAGGAGTCATAAAATGAGACATACCATTTTTTTTTAGACAGCATAAATTTTTAGAGAGGCAGTCTGACAACCGCTATAATTTAAACATGGCTAGGGCTTGCTGAAGTTAACTAGATCACAAAAACAGTATATTTCAAGAAGCACCCTTGAATTAGGATCCAGAATCCAGGAAGAGCATACACAGGGGGAGTACCATGGCAAGCAAGCCACTGTAGCCACTTTTTTCCGCTCCTTGTTTTGCAAGAGCAAAGCAGAACTTTTTAGGCCTATATTGGTACTGTTGCTGCTGTTTTCCAAGGGCATGACTGCAAAGCTGGAAATCATGAATTGCTACTGACTGAAATGAAATTCACACAGCCAGTACTGTATTTTTTATTCCCTTCTATAAAAGCTCTTTTTACCATTTACTGTTGGTTTTGGAGCTCTACTCACCTTACCATGTCTCAGAGCTAAAATTTGCACCATTTTTTACATTTTTTTCTCCCTCTTGTGACAAATCAAGTTGAAAACATACTGCTTTTTCTTCTACAACATTCTCAAATTATTTCTCTGCCTGGTCTAAGGGAAAAAAGACTTTAACCCAGTCCATAGCAAAATTCCCTAGAATTCTAGTAGATCTAGAATTTCACTTTGATATGCTTAACTTCAGCAGAGTAATATGTGTTTATGTGTAGTTAGCTTCACTGAACTCAAGGTGACTAATCTAACTATACAGGTCTTACCATGCTTTCCCTTCCTTTAGTATATTTTTGAAGTATCTTGCATATTTTACATCTTCCTGTATAGTGCTCAGTGTCAGTCATTGTTGCAGAGGAACTGCAACAAGTGAACCAATAATCCATTCTGGAAGTGTGAGGAACTTCATTTTGTTAAAAGCGAACATATTCATACAGTGGCTGATGTGTAGTTCTTCCATCAAAGATGTCCTCTGTTACACCGTCAGTGAAAAATCATTAATATTTAGTTTATTTAATGACAAACTAATCTTACTTGAAAATCTTCCATATAACTAGACAATTTGGCTTCATCAGTTATTTATGCATAGCTCATTTTCTTTCATAATAAGAATAAATGATAACAAAATTTTCACAGATTTGGAGATAAGCAGGAAGAAGAAACCCTTTGAATCTAGCTCTCAGAAAAATTATCTGGAAACAGAACCCACAGTTTATGTCTTCTTAAAAAGTCAGTTGATGATAGACTTCCCCACTGACTTCAATCTTGTTGCCACAAAAGCATCACACATAATTTCTTACAGCTATCTGATAATCTACCTTTTCCCCTTTATGGCTATGAAAATCTGTTGAAGTTCTTTTACGCAGCAATGCCATTATCCACTTCCATCCTTGAATTAATTTATTGATTAATAGAACTTAAGTGGAGGAATAGCACAATAGGCAGAAGAATTTGCAGGAAAGGAAAACTATCATTATGTTCTGTATCTTTATGTCTACATGGTGAGTTTCTTTGTGGAGCTATGTGGTGCTTTTAGAATATATCCATGAAAGTGCTCCAGATGTCATTAATGGAAGCCACATATTTATAGAAGCTGTAAACAAGTATAACTGAACTTGGGGATGTGGATGGGTTGACAGTGAGTTGCATGCATGATCTGGCTCCCATTGCCAAACCACCAACTTCTTGCAGCATCTCATGTGCCTTCATACCTTTTTGTTTGAGGTGCTTCAGGCAATCCACAACCAAGTTACTATGTGACAAAGCAGCACTCTACACTACCTAAAACAGTCTTGAATATTATCTGTTTCCAGAGCAGTCTTGTTTTGTGTGCTGTGCACAATGTTGGAATTGGATGGCTGAAGGATGGAGATGAGAAGATGAGTGGTTCTTGTGGCCAGTAGTATAGGATACAGTTTGTCTGCTCCCTGTCAGAACTGGGAAGGACAACTTCAGTGTGATCCACTAATGACTATTTTATACGTATTCATTGCTACGAGGTCCCCAGCTGCTCATTTATTAACAGTAAGTCTTTGTTCTGCTGCTTTCACCTTCCCCTCAGCAGTAGGGGCCTGTTTTGCTCTATCTGCTTTCCAAGTCCATTTTAGCCTATCTGTATAATCATAATGCTTTGTGGTGAGCACTTTATCCAATTTAGGGTTTACAAGTCAGGCCAGGGAGAGAACTAAAAGAACCAAAAGAAATGATCACAGATGAAAGGCAGCAAAAGGAACAAACTTTTCCTCACCATCTATAACTGACTTGAGAACAAAATCAGACTGTTTTAGCTAACCATAGGGCATAAGAAAATCAGGCTTGGGGTTAAACCTATTTTCCTGAAGACAGCAGGACAATTTACCTGAATGAAACATTTGTCATAATGTAGTTTTATGAGAGTGATTAAAGACTAAATGAGGGAAGGCAGGCACTGGACTCACAATCAGGCTGCAGGTCCCAGTAGCAGGTGCAGAAAGATTTCAACTTCCTCACAAAAGGGCAATATTTTTCCCTAGTAGGCTGATCACATATTGTTGTTTCTCAGCATCCTACTGCTCTTTACCACTTTAAAAATACCATGATCAAAAGACATGTTTCTCGACTAATGATTTCAGTAAAGTGCTTTTCAAACATGTTTTGATTTCAGCCTTAAAAGTTTGCTTGAACTGGTTCTTAACCTTTCTTGATTTTCACTTCATTGCCTGGGGTCAATGCCTCTATGCTTGTCTTGCAAATCTTGGTCATATAATTAAATTTCTTGTACCAGAAATGGCAGAACCTCTCCTGTACCACAGTGAGGCCAGACTGCCTTCTTCTCTTCTCCCATACGGGCTTTGGAGTAGATCCTACAAACTTAGCTTGTTATAGGCAACAAAACAGGTAGGTCACCGAGAAGAAAATGAAAGCTTTAAGGGCTCAGGTGAAGCTTTAAACTTGTCCACAACCATTCTTTGTGGTTCCAGTTGGAACTTTAGGCTGTGTTAGTTCTCAAATGAGGTATAGGGGAAAAGGGGCATATATGGAGTCCATATAAGGACTACAGAAGCTGGGCACACAGCAATTTGAGGCGGTAGGAATGGGAGAAAGATACCGCAGCATTAACTGGGAGCTCATATCTCTCATCCCCACAACTTTTGAGGAAATGCCACATAACAGCCAATGTGCTTCACACTAGCTTTGGCATGTTCAGTTCACTTCAGCATTTGTGACTGGTAACCCCTGCTCCCAAGCCCTGGTAATGTGGTTAGCATAACTAAAGCCATTTTATAAGGCAAGCAGCCATTCTCTGTAACTGAGGGGGGTCATGTATTTGCGCCCTTTCCCTAATTATCAGACCCTGAAGGTCCTGTGTACCATCCAGACAAATCAAATAGACTTCTTTGTCCCCTCCCTACTGGCCTCCAGGTTCCCCTACACCAGAGCAATTACTGCCTTCCTTGCTGTCTCTGAGGGTTCCAGGCACCCCGCCAACCCAGTGGCGATGACCCCATCAAAGAACAGAGAAGCGTAACAGCACCCAAAACATTGTCCATAAAATCAAGAAGTTACACGTCCTAAGTGGGGAACTTGGACCAGAGCTGCTGCTGCTGCTGCACAGCAAGACTCAAGAGTTTCCAGTGGCCAGGGACACCTCCACCATCCTCTACTTCCTTCCAAGACTGAGTGAGTCATATTGTTCTACATGATTTTGAAGATTGATTGTTATATTGATACAGCAAAGCATGTATTAAAATCTGATCCAATCTGCAGAGGGTCCAGGTGATTAGAAATTATGAGTTAAATTGTATTATAAATTCCATACTATATTACTTATAGATTGCACTGTATTGATTCTGCTTGTAGAAATCCTGTGCCATTCTAATAATAAATTGTGTGCTATACTAACCATAATACCCTGTTAGGCATATACAGCTTTAAATGTAACTATGATTTAGTGCTGTCATCATCCTGCAAAGGATCTGTAAAAGAACACATCTCTCCCCTCAAAGTCAGGTGACAGCATTTCCCACTTCAACTTCTTAAGGGCTTCATTAATGCAAGCTTCCCACCCCCTGTACAGTTATGTATTTAGTATCTACTTTCATTCCTCAGTGAAAAATCTGTATGAGCGGTCATTCTTTGACACTTCACCAGCAAGGACACATGTGCCCCAGGTCAGAAGATGCACCTAAGCCAAAGGGTGCCATTGCTCTTTCCTGAGTGCGTCCCATGAAGGGTTGCTACCTGCAGTGGGGCAGTATATGTTATTCAACAAAAGAATATCACTGTATCAGGATAAAGTGTACAACCTCTAACGTGCTTCAGTCCTAACAGCTAATCAGTGACAACCTGTGAAGGAAGCAGGCAGAAGAACAGACATGACCAGTACTAACTATGTATTTCTGAGGCTAATGATCTGATCTAATGCACTAAAGTTAGAATTACTACCAGAGATTGCCAGGGGTTTTAATATCAAGGGCTGCTTACATTCCACATTTCTCCCTTCCAACTGCCAGATTTTCCTTAAGCTGATAAGGCTTGCAAAGCATTCGTAAAGATGTAGCAGCTGATCAGGAAGGTGCAGACATGCTAGCAGGCAGATTCTGCTCAACAAATAGAAATCCTATATAGACTACAGTCTAGTAGTCTAGCAGTTTAATGAGGAGTTAAATAAAAGTAGATACAGAGAGGAGGGAAACAAAACAAAGCCCAAACAAAAACACGAACAAGGTTAGTTGCCCAAAACCTAGCTCTAATAGAGAAGGCTTAAATCTTCTGTTAGCCTGCAGCATGTATGATTTCCTACTATTCAGCCACACCTTGAACTCTGTGTTCAGTTTTGGGCCACTCTCTACAAGACAATGATTGATGGAGTGTGTCCAAAGAAGGGCAATGAAGCTGCTGAAGGCTCTAGAGCACAAGTGTTATGAGGAGCGGCTAAGGGAGCTGGGATTGTTTAGTCTGGAGGAGGCTCTGGGGAGACCTTCTCACTCTCTACAACTACCTGAAAGGAGGTTGTAGTAAGGTAACGGTCAGTCTCTTCTCCCAGGTGACTAGTGATAGAACAAGAAAAAATGGCTTTAAGTTGAGCTAAGGGAGGTTCAGCTTGGATATTGGGAAAAAAATTCTCTACTCGAAGAGTAGTTAAGCATTGGAACAGGCTGCCCAGGGAAACTGCAATGTCACCATCCCTGGAGGTGTTCAAAAATGTGTTAGATAGGGCATTTTGTAACATTTTATAGGACATGGTGGTGTTGGGTCAATGGTTGGACTTGATGAGCTTGGAGGTCTTTTCCAACCATGATTCTGTAAGTCCATGATTTTCATTAGCCTTGCCTCAAGTACATTAACCTTAGGGAAAATACCTACACATGCTGCTACACACCTGCTTCTTAGCACTTGTTTATTTTTTTGCCATATATCCCTGTATATCATTTTGGGAAGCGACAATGTCCAGCCACATGCCACGTCTGTGGCCCTTCATTGCTGTGCTGTGTCCACATTGCTCCATTTTCCTTGGCACCTTTGTATTGGGAGACTTCACGTAGTCTTTCGTGTCGTCACGTTGCACTTCACTTAGCTGCCCTATGCCCCTACGCTCATAACTACGTCCACTTATGACAAGGTACGACCTCACATCGCCCCTGCAAAGCTCGCCGGGCCCCTCTGTGCGTGGCCCGACACAAATCGTCTGCTGCGCGCCGCCGGGCCGTAACCCCTGCCCGTCCTGCAGGTACACGCGAATACGCGGGCCAGGGAGGCTACCCTTGCAGTGCTCGCGTGTGCCTGCACTGCGGGACAAGTCCACGCTCCCTCCACGCAGCGTCCCCGACGCATGTCTCCACAGGCGTTGCCTAAGCCGGCTCTGCTGCGGGGCCGCAGCCAGTCGCCGATCTCCCCTCACAACGTCCCGCCGGGGTGCGCACCTCGGAGTTGGCGGCGGGCCGCCCCGCGCTCTCTCCGGGGTTCACGGCGCTTCTCAGCGCCCGGAGTAGCACGCTTTCCCGGCTGCGGCGGCGCCCCGCCGCCTTCCCCGCTTCATACCGGCCCGCAGAGCTGCCGGCGCTCCAGCGATGAGCAAGCCGCTGGGAAAGCGACCCTCGTGCGGCCCTCTCCGCTCCCTCTTCTCCCCGACAGAGTCCGAACCCCGCGGCGGCCCTGGCCCCAGGCTGCCTATGTCACGACGCGGCACCCCCCCCTCCCCGCCCCCCATTTT
>VWZX01009705.1:35737-66107 GCA_013399015.1 Galbula dea
TCTCTCTCTCTCTCTCTCTCTCTCTCTCTCTCTGTCTCTCTCTCTGTTTCTTTTCATTTCCTTTTGTCCTTAGCTGGACTTTGCTGCAGCTTGCCTTTACCCCTCTCTTGGTGCACATTTCCAAACAGGCTTTCTTAAAGAAGATGAGGAAACCTGCTGTATATGTATTTAACTCTTTGTCTTTGTGCTTTAAGGCTGGATTTCTAGGCTGTGGGTTTTTCTGCACACATGCAAGGGGAGGTGAAAAGTCGTTTTTTAAAAGTGTTTCATTTTTCTCGCTTTTGCATTCTTCAAACACCAAAATGCATTTTTGAATCTAATGCTGTTAGCTTTTTTAGCATGCATATAAGGCTCTAGGATTGTTTTTTCGTCTGTTCTCCCTTGTAAAACGAATCTCCCTCTTCTCCGCCCTGACACTGGATTCCTCTCAGGCTGCTGGGGTTTATTTTTAGAAAGCAGTCATTCTTGCAACAGCCTTCTGCATTTTTGCATGTGCAGCAGTTAAATTTTGGGTAGTTCTTTTGAGAAAAAAGCAACACAAACCCAACTGTTTTGGTGAACATTTAATGATGTGCTTTCTTTAAGACGTTTCTGTATACATTTATAGATATTAAGGGTTTGTAGTTTTAAATCCAATGTGTGTGTGTGTGTGTGTGTGTGTGTGTGTGTGTGTGTGTAAACATATGACTCATACCTAATTACATTTCATACATACACACTGTAGGTAAGAAATACATAAACAATAGAAGATAAATACTTTTTGTCACTATATGAAAATTGATAAAGGAGGTATGCCATTTAAACGAGATAGGACCTACTCTCCTTTCTTTTTTCATTCCTTCTCCCCCTATTTAAAATAGTGGGGGTGTGGAACAGAGAGAGAAAACTGATGGTTATGTAATGTAGTGCCATTTCCAAAAATACATACTCTCTGGGCCATTACATTGTAAAAGCCTGACACTGTGATACATGTTTTTTGATGGCAAACCCCCACGTTTTGTAGTGTGCCTGGGAACAATGGATCACCTTTGCAGTAAGCAAAGGGTAATGTTTTTTTGTCCTCTCCGCTGATTTTTAGGTGTGCTAACCTTTAGTTACAGTGCTCTTCAGAGATGTACCAAGCAGTAAGAATAACATAAGGTTCTGCAAATCCAGGTATCAGTGATTTCTTTGTCCTATATTTAAGCCCACAGAGCACTGAGGTGCAGAGATGTGTGAAATACAAGCATGCGTGTGGTTAGAATAATTTGCATAACTTTAATCTTAACCACTGAAGCTTACACCTGGCTCACCCACTGTTATGCTGGCAGAAAATACCTATTAAATAATGCAAAAGTAAGAATTGCTTATTTTTTTCATTTTTAATTTTTTTAAATTGTTTTCAGATTGTTCTCCTTGTGCTACTTGAGAGAAACTGCAATCCCAAGACTTAACAGAATCTAAAAATGGTAAGAATTAGTTGCGTTAGCAAAGAATCAATATTTTTTTGTATAAATACAGACCTCCTTTCTCCATTCCCAGTACTCCTTTATAAATACAACCTTTATAAGACATACTTTTTTGAGCTATGGAGATTTGCCATACTGATGTACTCCCAAAACCTCCATATGTCAGATCTTTGATTTTCTTGCATTTTATAAATAAAAATCTGAAATCCCTCTTTGTGCAGTAAGGTTTATTTAATTGAAACAAGACAAGTTTAGGTAACTATGAAAAATACATATCATAACATGGAATCCATGCAATGTCCAGTAATTTCAACCCTTCCACCTTTCTTCCAGAAAGAAATGGGTCATTGCTGTTAGTAAGTGAAGCAGATTTAATGCTAGTCTGTCAGGGAAGTACATAAGATGCAAAAAAATTTGTTTGGGTTTTTTTTCAGAGGGTTTGGCTTTTCTTGTTATACAAACCTGTTCCAGAAAGAATGGGTAGGCCTCAGCCTGACTTAACTTACAGGCACTAAGTTGGAATGTATTTATTAAACAATATTCAACAATAACCTATTTTCTTCAGCGCTGATTGTGTTTATATTTTTTTTCTGGTTACAGCCTATTTGTTATACTCTGTGATACTACTGCTGACAAATACATAATTTTAAGGATGAAATATTATACATCTAGATATTATCTGAATATGGTATTCTCTGAGTAATCAGCTGGACAGAAAAAGTACATAAAGTAGGCAGCATTAGTTTAGATGCTGTGTAGTCATACAACGTTCTTGAAGGTCCAGCTGTCACTGGAGCTTGTCTGAATACATATACTGACATAAATGTGATACATTTAAGGTGCCATGTGATAATATCATGGTAAAAATCTCTTAAATTTTATGGGGCAATAGTTTGTCTGAATTAGCATTGCATAGGGTGTACATTAGCATAGAATATTTTCCAAAGTATGAAGTTCTCAGGGACAGACTCTTATTAAGATTGAGTTAAATTCATTTTATTAATTATATTATACTTGTCTGGTGCTTTGAGGTAGTTTTGATTCAGGGGAGGAGGGATGATCACAGGATATTTAAAATAAGCAAATATGTAATCTGTTATAAAGGATTTTTTTTCTTTTTTGTTGGTTGTTTTATATCATTCCTATCTGCAAAAATAAACTTGCAAATTCTGGAGTTTTAGTCTATTCTGGAACATGCTTTCATCAAAGTGCTTTGCTCATCTGTGTATAAATGAATAGTTGGGGGTGGGGAATTAAAAGGGAAATGATTCACTTAAGCTGTGAATAGAAACCATGTTAAAATAAATTTTGTTCACACAACTGTGGAGTATTGGATAAGGCAACTGTTTTCCTACCAACACCAAGGTGACAATCAGCCTACATTTTTAGATGATGTGCAGACTGTTATCTGCAATATATGCCTGTCTGTGGAACAAAGGATTATTTTAAATTTAGTTAGGCATAAAATAGCCACCAATTCTTACCAGCAGATGATTCTATATACCTAGCAAGGTTCCTGTAGCAGTCAATGAAATCAGTTTTGTAAAGCCAGTCTCCTGACTGGAACATAAAGTAGAACTTAGAACTATCCAGATGCAGAAAATAAAATGTGTTTACCCACCTGTCTACTCCCAAACTGTTTGTTTGGCAGTGTAATGTAAACAAAAATCTCATTTGGCAAGTTTTTTATTTGTTATGAAAAGCATAATTCCACTTTTTTTTGTGACAGTTGATCAGAATTTTAATGTAAGAAAGACTAGGTTTTGCCCCAGCTTTGCAAGGTTGCTTAAGATTTGATGATACTTCACAGAATCTCTTCCCCTACCACCACCCTTTTTTCCCCCTCCCTTTCACTTTTGGAATAGTTACATCAAATACAATTTTAAGTCAGACCACTGACATACTTTCTTTGCAGTAGTGGGTGCACTTGTCTTTGGCATATTTGTTGCATTTATTGCGGGGGTCTCCTTATCCATTCTAATTTGCAGTAAAAATTCTTCTCTACATACCAGCACTTTTGACACTGAAATACATGACTGCAAAAGTGCTTACTTTGGTTTTAATACAGCAGCATAAGCAAAGGCTCTGTTCTGCTCTTACTCAGTGAAAATTCAGCTGTTATATTTCACCAGGCTGAACTAAACCTTAAAAAATAGGGAAATATGGCCGCCTTATTCCTTTGCTAAGATGAAATTTCGTTAGTTATTTAGTTAATTTTACTGTAAAAGTAACAGTGAGTAGAATAAACTTGTTGAGTGAGAATAAATGAATTCTTGGTTTACCTTCCTTGTTTTGCCTTCTCAGTTTCTTAATGTTCTTATTCCATACAATACTTCTTAAACTGCTTACAAGTAAAAGCAAATAACTTAGGTTAGTTTTCAGTTCTGCTTCTCCTTTTTCTAGACTTGAAATTAGGATTTTCTCATACCTGGTTAGTTAATCTTTCTTACAGCTGTATAATGTTATCATCAATATTAAAGAGAAGTAGAAAAGCGTAAGAGTAGACTTTCTATTTGTATAATTTTAACTCATATACATTTTGAGCTATCTTGCACAAGAACACCTGCCATTTTAGGATCTGTCCGTACTTGTGCATAGTATATTTCCTCAAGTCACTGCCTGCAGGAAGAAAGAACCTTTTATATTTATGAGCAGTGTATAAAATCCTGAGATTATTTTAATTGCTCTTCTTATTTCAAATGCTAGAATTTCTATATACCATCTTCATGGAGTGCGCTCTGTGTCATAAAATACAAATTTGGATTTTGGTTCTAATAAAGAAAAAAAAAGTTCTAACTAAAAGGAAAAAAAAAAACCACTGAGAAAAAAAGAATTGCTTAAAAAATTTATTTGGCCTATGTGATACAGTCATTGAAATAAAAGACCTTGTCAGAAGAGTGAGAGTAAGGAAGTTTTGATTCCAGTTCTCTGTGACCTCAAAGAAGACTTTTAACAAAACCAGGAAAGGCACTTTTTCAAATGATAAATGTTTATTTCTAAAGAAAGAAATCAGGCATTTTAGACACTTGACAAAACCGTCTGTTTGTTTCTAAAGCAGTCAGGTGTGTCCTTTTCTCCAGCGTGGGTACAGTTTGCTCAATGCTACTCGATTCCTGAAAACTTATGGAGAATTAAAATTAAAGCCTTTCCAGCTTACAAAGTAAGTAAATACAGACTCAGTTCTTGCAACACTTCTGCCAAGTCAGCTGTTCACTGTGCAGAAAAATAGAAAAATTTGAAATGAGATTTAAAAATAAGTAATTTTTGTCCAAAGCTGTAGATACTGTGGATATCAGTTCATATATACATTAAAAGGCAAAAGTTCAGTGTATATGTGTTTCTACCCAGTCACAAACATGCATGCTCTGGGTGCTAACTGTGTAACTATGCACCAGCATAGTTTACCTCAGCAGAATTGTGTTGACACATGGAATTGAAGGTTATGTAATACTTTACTGAAATTTTTTCACAAAGACCAAAATCTTGGAAAATCGGAAATAAGAATTAATGTATACCTTGTAACACTACAGTCATGACATAGATTTTTAAGACTTGGGATCTAAAACCTTCACCAACAATATTATTTATTTATTTATTTTACTTGGAATACAGCTACCCCACAACTGAGCTTTGATACTTGTGTGTCTGGCTAAAGAGAGGGGAGAGAGTACACTTAATAGCCCTAAAACAACTTCATAAACATATTTCAATTGGTGTCATTGTCTGGGACAGGATATTTTAATAAAAATACTTTTAAGTATTTGTATTTTGGTTCTATTTCCAATCTTTATTCACCTCATTAAACCATATTGGTTGAGGGTACAATCTGCAATGGTGAAAAAATGTTCTAAAGTTTAATGTAGAATGATACTATGAATCATTCATTGCCTGAGTGTTATGTGAAATTCAGTTTAGACTGGTCTGGCAAATTTATGGGAGCACTGCTGAATGGAATGCCAATGTAGATGTTCCTGGGAGGATTCCTGATGTGTCCTCTGTAAATACTGCATTTAAAGACAAACAAAAAAAACCACCCCACCACCCCACCCTCAGAACTGGTACTGTTTTCTCATCCTTCAGGAAGAAATGTAGAAATGTTTCTAGATGAATTTTGTTAACACTAAACTTATTGTCTATCTACTAGTGTAGCATACCTGTGTGGGAGCCATTTGAAAAGAGTTAGAAGAAATTTGTGTAGAGTTCCCACTGAAGGTGATATAAGCCTTGGCTTAATATGTAGACTATGAGAAAGAACTCTGGAATTCTTGAAGCACTGATACTTAGAAGGCACACACTGGCATCATAAAACTACTCAAAAATATTAAAGATAAAATCTTCCTTTTTTTTCTAACATGACTATATCTGTTATAAATCTGCATTATAAAAAAGTGTGAGTTATTTAAACTATTCCTGCTTGCAGAAGAAATTCCTGTGGAAATGTTGGTAAAAGTACTTAATTTCTAAGCTAAGTAATTATATAAGGCAACATGAACAAAACCCAGGAATAGTACTTGGCAGGAAAAGTTCTTTTCCTGTGTATCTCCGTGTTAGACAAGTCCCAGAACCCATGGATATTTTATTACCTTAAGCCTACAGAACATACATTATACAGTTTGTGGTTTTGTACTTGGAGTAGCAGTTAAAGCTGCATTAAATGATACTGGCAGTATGGTGACTGCAGGTAAAGGTACAGTAGTACCTTTTAGTAAAGGTACAGCTGCAATAATTCTTTCAAGCTGCTATTACAGTATCATCAGCTGTGGTCATTACATTTCTCTTAATGAGGTAAGTACTGTCAATGCAATGTAATTCTGTCTCCCATTTCCATTTCCACCTCTTGGGGCCTTCATTACTTGTCTGAAAGATGCTGGTTGGGCAAGGGGTTGGCATCTCGTGAGGAGAAAGGCTTTCATAGCGGGACTCTGCAGGAAAGCAGTCAGCAGAGGCAATGAGCTTGCTGTCACTTGGAGAACAACATCGCTTGTTGGATTTCTGGTCATTTTTGTGGTATGTCTGAGAAATTTAAACATAATTAAGCAAACAAAATATTTTTAGTCTAAAGCAGTGTATTAAGGCTTCCACAAGTCACAGTATTCAGGCCATTAATTTAGAAAACTTTAAGGAAAATAAAAATCAAACATATTCTGGGATTCAGCTTGGTGCATACATTATGTGTACCCTACAACTGTAAAGAGGGAACTGGGAAAGTGCACAAGGGAAGCATTATTCTAGGCTTTCTGTTCTTACTCTTTCTTCAGGATTCCCCTATTCTCCTACTGGCCACTGTTCTTGCTCGTATTTTGCTTACAATCAAAACTTGATGGAGCAAGGAGACTGGGCTAAATGGGCTTTTGGTCAGCCATGATACTTTTCTTCCTCCTCTGTTGCACCAGTAATTTGTCAGTGCTGGGTATGAAAGTACGGAAAAAGTTCACTATGCAGTCTTTGGTCCTGAATTTTGCTGCCATACTGTGTGTTTGCCTGACTTTGTAACAAGAGAATTACTCCAGCATCCTGTTCTGCAGTTACCTTTAAATGTAGATACAAATAGTTACTAATTAAACTTTTCATTATCTTGCTGCAAAATTGCAAACTCTCTGTAACTGGCTAAAACTCAAAACTAAAATGCTATTTTAATTCTCAGGCATGTTAGAACAAAATCAAGTAGAAAACCTGCTGGATTGCACTAAGTTTTGAGTTTGGTTTTCTGGAGGGGTCACTTGCATATTTCAATTTTTGTAATGTTTTACAGTTTCAGAGTCCATGCGCAGAGATTTACTGCTGGAATAAAATAGTTTGCAGCCATTTTATTGATTATTGGAGCTTTCAATATATTATACATTTGTTTCTTATTACTGTTCTGGAATAATTTCTTCCCCCCCCCCTCCCCCTTCAAGGAGTGTGATACTCTGGTAATGAATATCTTTGTTAAATTCATAAATTAAGTCAGAATCTGGGCGAGCGTTTGTGACAGTGTTCACAATGTACCATTTGATTTCTTTTTCTCTTACTCTCTGTATGCATGGTAAATATTAAGAATGCTTTGCAGTGGGTTTGTTTTTGCATATTAATGAAGTAAAAAAGCAGCATGAGAGCACTTGTAGCACACAAGCTAGATTCGTTGTGACTAGTGCAGAAAAATGGAAATTCACGCCTCTACCTAAAGCTTGCATTACACTCAGGTGGAGTGGGAAGGATTCCCCTCCAGGGAAAAAGTGTTTTCTGTAACTAACCTCATTGAATCATGTATGCCCCAAACCAGCTAAAGTTTCTGTTGAGGGTTCTTACCAGCTAAAGAATTTGGCAGAAGTCTGCTGATGATGTATTCAAATCAGCTTGTGTTTTCCTCCTCCTCAACACTACACTCGCACAGTTTTGGAGGCCAGTCACCTAAGAGACTTCGAAAAGTGCACCTGCTTCAAGTGCTTAGTATCTACCAGCATCCTCTCCTGCAGCAAGGGGCCCTACAGTAGTAGAGCCCATTAGACTTAAAAGCATGTTTTAGCAAATTTTTACAATCAGTCAGATAATTTTCTTATACGTGTTGTGGTGTTCTGTAAGTACATATATAAATGAAGCAACCTGTGTAATGTGGATAAGGGCAGGAGTGAATTCTTTGAAGAAGCTAACACAGGTGAGCCAAGCTAGGAGACTTCATAGCTGCAGACACTTCTGTGTAACCTGGAGAACAGACACTTCAAGAAGAATGAAAGAAATAACGGATGAAAATGGGTTTATATGAGAAGTTTTATACTCAAGTCTAGAAAAGCTACTTCCAAGGTCACTTCCTTATCTTGTGTAGGGAAGGAGTAGATGACATCCTATTCTGCAAACTCAACAGAAATTGAAGAAGTGACGAACAAGTACTGCAAAAAATCCCTAATGAATAAACTTGCTAATTCATATGCAGCATGAAGAGGGGGATGCAAGGAAAAGCATACTTGTCTCATTTAGGTTTTTTCATCTCTGTGTGGTTGTGAGTTTGAGTCATCAGATGGGGAGGAATGAAAAGCAGCAGTAATATCTTCCCCATGAAAAGGCAGAGCCAGTGAAGGATGCTGATGCACAGAAGTCAAAGGCAAGTTGAGATGTGCAATTGCCTTGCCATCCTCTGCTGATATACTGCTGTGTATTTATTATTACTGTTAATGGCAGGTAAAGTCTTACCAATAGGTGGGCCACTTGGAGCAGTCCTCACCAGGAAGAGAATGATTGTATAATTCATCAGTTCTCTGAAACCATTTATCTGCCTGTATCTGTGGCGTGGAACTAACCAAGAGAAATGATTGCAAATGATTCTTTTTCCCCCTGCTGATTTTTGAATTTTCATGGCACTGATGTGGGAAGTGGGTCTGACAGAAAAACCTGCCACCCTGGCAGTACAATGAAAATGTGAAGACAGGTTACTGGGGATAAAGGTTGCTTTACCTCAGCCAGAGGCTCTGACTTGTTATGCATAGCCATGCGAAAAAGCAGTCAAGTTCAAAAGATTGGCAGGTCTCTCACCTGCTAAACCACATATTCACAGTATTTTTAAATAATTAGACTAAGACAATTAAGTTGCATTTGAACTTTTTCAAGATGTTGTTTCTGATGTTTGGATAGGGAAAACTTCCTCACTGAGTGTGTAACAGAATCAGCCTATTACAAGAGCAGCATCCCATTTGATCGTGAGTGCAGCTTCTTACAAAGATTCATCGAAAGTTCACTGATTCTTTGAAATGACTAATGATGAGCACTCTTGCTGTAGCCTTGTCACTGCCCTCTCCAGAAGATTCAGAAGACAAAGGTGATTGATAGGAGACTGCCACCCAACTAAACCTTGAGAAGCAGCAACCATTTAGCTGACAGTTACTGTATGCATTGAATCCTGTGTGTAAGGTTTGGAACATGATGGACATTAATATTACATATTTTCATTATGTTCCCCTCACAGTGTTAAAAAAAAAGTACTGCAGGTGGGAGTATTAGTGTACCACATGCACTGAAGTAAATGCATTGATCCTGGCTCAGGCTTTCCTTCTAGTTTTTTTTTTTTTTTAATGAATTTGGGGTTTTTTTTAACATTATTTCATGTTCGAGCAGTCGTGTGGCAAGAGTTTATGCATCTGGACTGTGATGGTGGGCTGTTGGTTACAAAGATAACTTTTTCTGCAGTAGGAGGCATTTGTGGGATTGAGAAGTGCATGGTAGAATGAAGTGCATGGTGGAAACCTGGGAAAAGTCATTGTGGCTCAAACCGTCTGGTAGCTAAGAAATTAAAAAAACCTGAAACATTAAAACTTCAGCTTAGCAGGCAACTATGTTATTTTTTTTTTTGCAAAAGAGAGTGCATTGGGACTCAATTTGGAAGGAAAATCTGCTAGACACTTTCAGAATGCTCAGACAAGCTGCAAAGGAAATAATCTACAAATTTTCCTCTAGGAGCCTTTATACTGTTGATTTATGTCATTGCAACACACACTAATGGTTGTGAAGAATCCCTGAACTACTTTAAAGAAATGCACGTATCAAAATAGGAGCAGCTCTCCTTTCAGGCTGTACTGGCCTCTTTCAGGAGAATGTGGTAGGAAGAGTGCCTCTCTCCCTTCTGGATTAGGCACTACAGACACACAGGGCCCTCAGTCCTCACAGCTGCAAAAGCATAGGTTTCATGCTGTGAAAGGGAAGAGCTTTCCCCTTTCTTCTCAACACATAAGTGTATCATTTTACTCCCCTGTTCCTCAGCACATGGCCATCTCTGTCTGCTATTAGACTGCTAATCTATACAGTAAAGCTTTTCCTTTTATTTTTCTTTTTCCTCTCCTAGGTAAGCTAGTCCAGAATTACCAGAGATTCCTTTTATTTAGAATTAGGAATTTCTAGAGTACTTGTCATTTCCTTTTTGTTTCCATTCTATTCCCCCCACATGGTTTATATGATAAAGAAGTTATTTGAAACTTCTCAAAAGGTGGTTGCTAATGTACTTAGAACAGTTGTTCTTCATTAAGCTTGGAGTTTGGAAATCCAGTTGAATTAAACTCCTGTAAGTCTTGAATGAAATGTGGAACAGGAATTCATTTGTGGTCCATATGGGAGGGGAAAACAAACCAAACCAAAACCAAAACAAAGCAAAGCAAAATGTGTCAATCGGGGCTTTCTTGCTTGTTTCCTAACAATAAAAGCCTTGGGAATGCTTAACAGGAGTGTCCGCATTCTACTAAGTGTAGTATGTTTTGAACTTGGGATTATTTTCCCTTAAAGGATGTAACTGAATGCTTGAAAGATGCTCTTATCTTTTAAGGCAGAACTTTCTGCTCCCTTGCCATTGCTCTTAAAGACAACACAGCTTAAAATGGAAGAACAGGTAATAATGTTTTGAAATACTGGTTAAACAGAGACTGTAATAGCAAAAAAGAAGTTTCTCAGTTGAATGGGCAGAGGAAAAAAGAGTCTACTCTAGAAATCTTTCTGGGTTTGAAAAAAAAATATCAGTAATTCTGGAGTTTGGATGCTCTAATATCTGGTAAATAAACTGGGCATTTATTTCTCATTATCTTCTTCTGATTTTTAATCTTAATTTTAATTCTTTGTATCTTTTCAAGAGAATGGAGGCTGAAGAATCCAAAGCATACTCTTCATAGATCATAATTCCCTGTTTCAAGCTGGCCTCAGTGTTTCAGATGGAGTTGCATGTTGTTGTAAAACACTGTCTCAGACCAGTAGGTTTCTTTCCCTCTGACTTCTCTGAGTAAGAGTGAATGGTTTTGTGTATCACATGTTCTGCCAGGAAGGCAGGCTTCCAAGGTTAGTAGTGCTGCTGGTCAGATGTTTAGGGGTGGTGCACTCTGATAATTTATGGATTAAGTTTACTAGCTTGGTTTTTTTCCTAATGATTATCAAATACTGACGCTATCAATTTGAGTCAGCATATGACTCGTATTGTATAGGCTTGCAGTAACTTCAGTTTTCACTACATCATAAAGCTCAGTAATTCTGTTCTAAATCCTGATACTTTGGTTATTTAAGCCAAGCCTGTACTTGTATAACAGTCACGCAGGAAATACTCAGAAATTAAGATATGAAGGCATTTATTTGGAAGTGTTTGCTCCATGCTAACAGCTGTAAAGTTGTAAACCTTACATCCATCTCTGTAATGCAGAGTTGCTTTGTGCTATTCCTCTCTCTGTAGCACATCTTGCAACATTAGTATCAGCTGTTTTGAGCTGCTATAATTGACTAAGTTCTTGCTGTGCCTTTCTAACACGATAGTTACCAGTATATTTGAACATCTAAGTAGTTTCTTAGTTTCTGCGTTTTATAAAGCATGTAGCATGGCAACACATCTTTTTTGGGTTTTTTGTTTGTTTGTTTTTTGTTTTGTTTTTTTTTTTTTCCCATTCAAGAATCTTCCTCCACTTAGCCAGGATGCAAATCACGATTCCCAGGCCTTTCAGCATTGCTCACAAGGGAGATATGTGAAGTACTTAGGCTGCCCATTCAGAATTGTGGTAGTTACAGCAGAACACTAACTGCATGTGGTGTAGGTTCACAAGATTATTATCTAAAAACACCGGCCACAGGACTTGTTTTTTAGGAGATATTAAGAAAATAGGAATTACTGGTTTTATTTTTTTCTCCACAGAATGTTACCCTGAAAAAAAGCTGGGTGGTTGCGAAAGATTTTTTGGTGGTGGTGGTCTTTGGTGGGTTTTTTTGTTTAGTTTAGTTTAGTTTTGTTTTGTTTAATTCTTGAGCATAGTTGTGAGTGTATCTTACAATTTACACCTTTTTGTTCTTGACTCATTCCCCAAATCCACTCTCAAATGGCATACCTTCTATGTTCTTATGAATTTGAGGATCTTTGTCATTTAACTCCAGGTAGTTATTTTATTCCTATTAAGTTATTAACAGAGATGACAAGATATTTAGGCTAACCTGAATACATCTCAGACTCCATGGAAAATATAGAAGCTCGTATTCATCATAATGAGTAATACTGTATTCTGATGCTTATTGCTTCCTTTTGTAGGAAAATACACACTTTTGTATACTTTGCTGGTTTCAGCATGCAAGTCCTGTGGCAAAGCTGAATGCTATCACTGTTTCCCATCATGAGTTTTCATACAAAAAATATGACTACACGATAAAATCAAGGCATAGTTGCAGTATGGGTAATCAGTGATTATAAATAGCAGCAGGAGAGCTCATAGGTTGCTTTGTATCTTTCATTCAAGTGTCTTAAATATTCAATGTAAACATAACTGGTAAATTCACAGAGTAGCCAGTGCTGTGTAGTAGTTATTCTATGTCAATCAACCAGAGAGCTCAACTGGCTTGTCTGAGAATAATCCATCTTGTAGTAATCTGAAATATAAAATAAAATCTGACACTTTAATCAGTGGAAAGCACTGTGGTTTATACTGTGTAAAATCATGGGAGAATGCATCAGATCGGTCACTTACGCTCTCTGTTTTAAATTTCCTTCCTCTTTTTGCTACTTTATAGTACAGTTCAGGATTTTTTCTTGGAAGGATGATACATGTAATCTTTGATAATTTCTGCTGGCTACATCCAGCCCAGCTGTGACGACTAACAGTCAACATGTAGCTCCATAGGAATAAAAACATTCTTTAGGTTTCAATATATGTGCAATAGTAAGCAGGTCAGTAAAGAAGGTCCATTAGGAGTTTCAGTGACAAGGCAAATTTTGATTCCAAAAAGGCAAACACTTTTGAGTGATGTAATTGATAATGTTCAAACCAACACATTAACAGTTTGTCATTGAGGCATTCTGCAGAAAGAGTTAGATTCACAAAATCCCAAAGGCCCAAGAGGCAAACCCAGCCTGAAAATAAATTCAAGGTCTTCAGCATCATATGCAATTTCTACCTGACTACTTCAGTGTTTAATGAGGGCAAGATGAAGAAATGCTCTGATCTTCATCCTGCAGTTGAGGAACAGAAGCACAGGAGGTTTCTGGCTCAGATTTACTGTAACTGAGGTGTATTAGCCTGGCATTTATTGGATTTAGCTTCCCACTGTAGGTAGTGACTGGCTTTAGATCTTACCCATTTTCGATAGGAAATTTTTCCTATAGCAGAACCAATCCAGTACCTTAACTATTAAATCCTATTACCAGCTATGTTATGTCTTTTATAACATGTTGGAATTCCTTTAGTATCTAAAATATAGAGTGCTAACACAGGATTATAGCTACATCAATGATCTTGAAGAGCAGTAAGCTCTAGTTCACAGTTCATTGTGAAATGATTATAAAAGGTGTGTTGCCCTCGTCTTCTGCAGTCATCAGCAAAATGAATAAACTTCTTTACATAATCTTTTGCTAGTGGCTACTGGCAGAAGAAAATGGGCATGTACTTCCACAGTATCCTCTGTAAGTTTATTTGCATGGACATCCTCTTATACCAAATTTCTTAGAGGTTTTAAAAAAAAATCTTATGCTTTTTTTAAAAAGACTGTTGAAATGCACATTACCATTAACAATATAGCTGAAATACTCCAGGGACAAATCTTGTTGTCATGGGTACTCAAAAAAATGTATTGAACATAAAATGCAGCTAGATCTCTGGACCAAGGTCAACTGACATTATAGACTCTTGGTTTTAGTAATGAGGTCTATCACATGAACACTGTTTGATTACATTTAATGAATCTCTCTTAGTAAGAAATTGTATATATTTATGTCACTACAGGTTTATCAACCAAGGTTAACGATTTGGGTAAGCCAGAAAGTCTTTCCAACCAGCCGAGGGGATGGGGGATTTCCAAAGGTAAAGATGCTCATGCAATTTCTTTCATCTAATAAACAGTTTACTTAGATGCAAGTTTTCTGAAAAACAAAACAAAAATTGAAAGTTCAATGGATTTTATTTTGTAACTGTTTCAAAGAGTAGGCAGCTCTCATGATTTCATCACGAGTCTCACAGTATTCTGTTTTTCTTAAAGCCTTGGCTCCATAAGCCTGGCTGTTAACTGAGGTTTTCAGCTTTCATTTTGAAGTTATGCTCTTTAGCTTTCAGGCTTGAAGAAAACATGAACATCTGCTGGCTACATACCAGAAGGAAAACATGCTATTTTTCAAGAGCTTATATTTCTTAAGCTTGTCTCATGATTTTACAAACTTGACATCTGAGTTTTGAATGCCTGATTTTGGCAATTCTCTTTTATCAATGTAGATGAAAAAGTCAATAATGCAGGAGGAGGAAGGAGATGGTATTTTTCCTTTGTTAAGTTTTTTGCTTGTACTTTACCTGGCTTGAGTAACAAGAACACAAAGCATGGTAGTTTTCATCATTTGACAGGAAGCACCCCAGCAGAAATGCAGAAGATGTGGCTTATCAGACAAAGTTGGCAAGATTGTGTTCTTTTACCATTGCTGGTTTCATAAATGTGAAACTGAATATGAAATTTGAGGAGGAAACTATGACAGTTACTCAGAACCACAGAATGTACATGTTTTATTTTCATATTCCTTTTCATTACTGGCTCAAAAAAGGAAAAAAAAAAAAAAAAAAAGAGGTAAGTAAAGGGGAGAACATATGGAAAATTATTTTGCTTAAGTTTCAATTATTATCTAGACTCCAGCCCTCTGTTAACAAAACTCTGTTATTCCATCAGGATAACACTGTATTTTCCATACTTTTTGATTTTAAAGGAACTTCTAAGATTTATAGCTGGGCTATTCACCATCTGCTATTTGTGGACTCATGTGCCAGCATGCCAATCTTTAAATTAACATATATGGCAGTACTGCCATTCTTAACATTTGAAGTATTTCAGAAGTTCAGCTGAGTAGGCTAATAGCAATGCCAAATTATGATGAATGTGCTATATAAGGTCATACTTACATTAAATGAATTTGTTAGTTTTATGAATCAGTTGTGTGTTAAGCACATGAATTTTATTACAACTTTTAAGCTAGCAGCTTTTAGTAAATTGACATTCATCATTAAAGAAAGTTGCTTCTGAGTCACAGGAATGAAGCTATGAGCTTTGTGCAGCATAGTTAGCAACAGTGCTGGATTATGTTGGATTTATTAATAGCAATGTTTTTATGGTGTGCATAGCTTAAAAAACTTTATCAAAAGGGATAATTGTTCTCAACTGTCAAAATTTATTCTACTTTTTTTCCTTTAACTGATTAAATTCCTGCTTTTAAAATACAACACATTTTTCCTAGACTTTATGTAATTCTTCAAAAGACATTTGGCATATTCTTGCAATGATCAGTTTTAGAACTAGCTCCAAATTTTGTTTCACAATTGATCTTCAAAAGCAGCTTGAAGATTAGCTGCATTCTGTCCAGCTTCCACCAAAGTATCAGCCCTAACAGAAACCAGGTATCTTTGGAATCTAACTTTTTTCATCTGTCCTATAAAATTAATCAGGGTTAATTGCTGAAGAAGACTGCAGAAAGTGCTCAGTCCTACCACTGCACAGTTTTATGTACTCAATGCTGAACAGCTTGAACTACTGAAAAAATAAAGTAAAATGAATAGATTTCTTGAATCTCTTTTATCAGATAAAAGTAACTTTTTCTTTTGTTTTCATGCATCCAACAAATATAAAAGGATGCATTTCTTAAAGACAATTTATTTCCAGATCTAGAAGGGTCATATGGGACTTTCTATCCTATGATTGTATGGCAGAATTTCAGGACTAGGATTGTTTTCACAGCTGAAAAGGAACTACCCAACACAATGGTTTTGGAAAATTGCCCAGACCTTTGGTGTGCCTATTTGCATGTATAAGTTTCTAGTTTTCTTCTCATATCCTGTAATGATACACAAGTAGCAAATTTAGTCAACATAAAGCAAAAAATATTAGCACAAGAGTGGAATTTTTTAGGGTCTTGTGAGGAAACGTTCCTGCAGAGACAAATATTTGGGTTTTTTTATTCTGAAACTGTCTCTCCCCAAATCCCCAGTTTAGCTCTAGCAAAAGCAAAGTGTGTTTCTACTCCTACTTCTTCCTCTTGCTTGTAGGTCCCTTCTGCATATATACTGACCAAAGTCTGCACTTCTTCCATTTCTTGATGCCCCAAAGGGAGAGGACTCCTTTTGCCCCTAAGAAAAGATTTTACTGTTTTCAGCCTGGAAAACTGCTTGTAGCTGTATGCAGTGCAGAACCCTGGGGGGAGATCACCTACCTGAAAGCAGAATTTATCCTGTAAACTGTGATAAAGACAGTGTGGCTTCATTCCCAACACAAGTAAATGTAGAAAATATGGACATCCCAGTTAAAAATTATAGAGACAGGAAAGGAAAATTGCTGAAAACTGTACTTTCTTGGTAGCTGTGAAACTGCTATGTGTTCAGTTCCTAATTCAGAAATTCACAACTTGTAATAGAAAAAATGGAGCAGATAAGCTTGGAGAAGATATTTTCAATTTCTTAAACAAAGTATATCATTCTACTTATGCAACAAATATGTCCTAAGCAATAAAAGCAATAGAACATCTTTACAATTCTGATCTCTTAAACTTAAAAAGCAGAGGGTTTTTTTTTCCCAGAACTTACAATACATTGGTAGCTAAACAAACTCATTTTGTTTAAGATCCCATAATGATATGCCAGCAGCAAAATACTTAAAGCATATGCTTAGCCTTTAGCCTTCCTTCTGAGGCTTAAACTGAAACATGTTTTTAAATGCTTTGCAGAACAGATATAGACTGAGCCAGGAAATGGTTACAGATGGTTAATGACAACCTATCTAAGGCAGTTGGCTGATATGGCAGACCATCTCTTTGTTTGTCCAGAGACAAGAAACACCTTACAGTGTCTTTAGAATGCTCTTTTCAATGAAGTACTATAGGAAAGTCACTTCTCAGTGTATGGTAGCTGCTTAAGCTGTAAGGTCTTTAAAAGATGATATCTAAGTTGTAAAAGGTTCTCTTAAAAAGGTGATATTTCATAACTAAGGTGCCCTTTTATGTTGGAGGCATAGTGGAGCCACAGAATGGATCTTGGGGTTTAAAAAAAGCAACANGTAGATAATGCCATTAACATTAAGGGTTTGGTTACCCAAGTTGGTACTGAGTTATACTTTTAAAAGGACTTGCTTGATGCCATATGTTGATTTGCAGCCATGAGTTTTGCCTTCATGACACTGTGGCTGCGTCTGTATTCTGTGCTTCACATGTGCAAGACAGGTAATTACTCATTTTCAGGCATATTTGTATGCCAGAACTGCTGCATGGCACCTGCAGGTGTGGTTTTAGACTGGAGCAGACCCAGCTGTTACGAAGGGCATGGAAATGGCTTGGTTTGGCAGAAGAGAGAAAAATAATTTTGAGTAATGGTGTAAGGATGTACAGATGGCGATGAGCTGCAGAAAGGATTGCCACTACATAGCTTCTTCTGCTGCAATTTCACTGGGATGGCTGAAGTCTCCCCAGCTGCAACAAACATCCAAAATCTGTAGTTCAACAGTTGAGGATGGTTGTTGGTTCAACTCTTCTGGATTTTGGCTCCTGCAGACTTGTCTGGTTTTTAAACAATCCTTTGCTCTTATGGCTGTAGTATTTATAGTTGTTTCAGCCATGGTTAGTAGATGTTTACTTCTGAACTAAAGCTAGGGAGCTATGGAAACCTTAGCATAGGAGAAGGGAGGACTTCACTGAACAGACTTCACTGAAGTACAGCTAATACCATTTCTTCCTCTCCACAGGGAAGTCTCCCCATCTCGAAGAAAGTAAATCGCAAGAAGAAAAGTGAGGCAGAAGGGGCATGCCTGGTTCCAGTAAATGGCTATGGGCACCATTTCACCAAAATCAATTACCTCTACTCTTTTTAGTCATGATTTCTCCATTTGTATTACATACGGTGTATGAGTTTGATGAGGTCATGGTGTCATATATCGGGAATTGTTTCTGTGTAAATCATCAAGTGTAAAGAAGAAACTATGGGACTCTGAGCCTTGCTTTAGAGAATAACAGTGGACAAACATGTACCATAAAAAATAGGTTTTAACATTCTGACTCAAGCGAAAGCTCTCAGAATTTCACACTGTGAATCCATGTTTACAAGCATTACAGGTGGGCCCTCAGGCCTGGTTCTACCACAGCAATGTCTTCCACTACTCAAACTCCACTGCTCACACATAACCGGTAAATCACTCTCTCCATTTCCACCATCCCAATCTGCTTCTTGCAGAGGCTGAGAGTCCCCCTTTTTTTTCATTTAGATGTAACAAGCCTAGTAGTTTATTTTCATTGATTGTCTGTATATCTCTATATTTTATCCATGTACTCTTTTGATGTATAGAAGTAGTATGAAACTCATGGTTTCCTTGTGGTAAGTGATTGTGATGCTGCCACGGGATTTGAGACACTGATGAATGGTGCTATTTTGGACTTTAAATATGCTCCTTGGCAAGGTAGCTCTGATGGAGTTATTTTTTATTTCCATGTTCTGAGAAGGTGTTGGTACTTTGTTTTTCTGAATGTTGTTCTATAGATTGGACTGACTTGTTTACTTGTGTCTTCAGTGTGGCTTTCTTATTCAGTGCTGTAGGTGAGTAACTACTTATAGTGTACAAGTGAGGAACTGATTCCCTATCAGGGTCCGCTCACAAACATGCAGTTATAGTGGGAGCAATCACAAAACTGTAATTTACGTAAAATCTCCTTTCTGACTCCTATCCACCTAACAGAGAAAGATGAGCAATAATTTCCCACCAACCTATCAAAATCTATTTTGATTTTTGTCTTTTTGGGTTTTGTTTTTGGTTGGTTGGGTTTTTTGTTTGTTTGGTTTGGTTTTGTTTTTAATGGCCTTATTTTAAAGAAGAGACAAGTTTTAATGTCTTCTTCAAATCCATAAAATAGGGGATATTGTAAGAAAAACACAACAAATTTCTGGGAGGATAAGTCCTAAAGGGGAAAGAGTACATATCCACTGTCAACATGTGGACTTTACATTTTTGTTCTTGCTCCCGGACTCCTATCAATACAAACCAACACAAAACACAAAACAAAACAGTATCATCTACCCATGGAGTGTTGTTGTGTTAGACACAGTCTGAAAGCCCACCTTAATTTTTTATATAACTGTCTTTTAGCTCTTCCTTTTACAGGGCAGGCCTTGTTCTGAACTGTTTTAGCTTCTGACTGTTAAATACCAATGCATGCACTGCACTTCTAGATTTCTTTCCTTTCCCCACCTTCTGTATCCCTTTCCTTGTACATTTTATTTTTCAATAGATTAGATATGTCTACTGTGCTGTATATAGAGCAAGAAGTAATATTCAGCAGTTGTGGCATTTATGTATAGTTGCAGTTGTGTACTGCTGAAAATGCAGGCTTTTGTAACAATGTGATCTTTAATAATGCACTACAAGTACCCAATGTATTTTAGCTATTTTAGTAGGATTTGTTCAATAAATATGCAAGCTCTAAGGGTAGCTGTGATGTCTCTGTTTTCTTATTACAGTAAGGAGAGGCTACTTTTCTGTTTGTTTTCTGTTTTGTTCTTTAGATGACTTCTGAGGGTTTTTTTGGGAGTATCTGGTGAAGTAGAAGGTGATTCTTTTTGGTGTCTGCTAAACAATAGCAATCAAGGTAATCTAAATGCCAGACCTGGATCTGGGAAATGATAGATGCTGGAGAATGATAGTCATGTATTTTGCTTTCAAGACTACTGAGTGGCTGGGTCAGACAGGACACTTGATGCTGTTTTTAGTAATCCCAGCAGGAGGCTGTGGGGCTGTGCATAGCAAATACGATATATTTCATGTTCTATCTCTGATAAAAGAAACTAAAGACCATGTTCCTAGCATGTGTAATGTATTTTAAAAGAATGTTGACATAGTCCTCTCTTTAAAAATACTTTCACTGGAGGTCAAAAGTAATACCTGCATTTCTAAATTCTGGAATATGTATTGGTGTCGTTTTAGCATAGAAAACAAACAGAGCAGCATTTTTTAAAAAGCACAAATAGTGATCTACCAATTAGTAACAGATGTAGGTCTGCCCCTGAAGTTTTCCAATCATGAGTCCAAACGAGTGCAATTCCATGAGCCCTGGCTGCCTAATGAGTGAATTTAGACAGGGATTGAATTTGGTTTAATGGCTTCGGCTGTAGCACAGAAAACTGACTACACACACAGAGCACCTGATCCAAATGGCCATCAATCACACTGTAGGAAAGTCAACAAACAGCAGCGTATTTAGGCTAAAGATAACTCTCCAGTTAGAAAGCAGTTTTTATCTATCTGTAGTTTACATATGCATATAGACATACATATATACACATCTATATACATACATTGATGATAAGAAAAGTTAATAGAATTAGAGCAATAATTAATTATTCTTTTTTTTTTAACCTGTGGCTTTGAGAAGTAAGTAAACAATTTCTAAAAGACTTAGAAAATGTGATTACAAGGTCTTTAAATCCCAATCCTATTGTTACTAATATTTAAATTCACGCAAGAAAAGCTTTTAAAGCCTAAATATTTCAAAGGGTTGCACACTCCTTTGGAACTCTCAGCTACTGAAATAATTGCTTGACTTTCAGCACTGGTTTTTAGTCTCCTCAGTAACATGCCATGTTTTAACATAGACATAAGGATACTAGTATTAGGATCAAGCTTTGATCAAACTACAGAAACTAAAAAGCTACTCTTGTGTACCACAAATATGTTCTTTTTGTTAATAATGAACACAAAGGGCTTCTTACTATATGAAACAACTTTGAATATGCTAACATTCTAGAGACTGAAATATGCCAAAGATGATTTTATATCCTTACACTTTGGAGTTTAGGTCATGAGCAATACCCTGAGGAGGTGGGTTAAAAAACTTGATTTATGTTAATAGGTTTCTTCACTGAAATTTAGCTAAATTCTTTCTGCACCTATATAAAACCTATGCAAAAGCAGAGTAACAATTTAAATCAGTATTACTTTATTGCAGGACTCTAATTAAATAGGCTGCAGTTAGATAGACTCCAATTTCCACTATGAAAGCTATACTATCATATTAGAAAGGAAAAAAAAATCAATATTCCTGGTAAGTTCAAACTCAAAAGGCAAATTTGGTTATAATGAAAATGAACCCAGATCTCTCAACATCATCCTGTTCCTGTGGGAAAACAGCCAACCAACCAACCAACTAAACCAAAACCAAAACCAAGTAAATCAACCCCCCAAACATTATGTTGGAATAACCTGATAACCTGGAGTATAACCAGCAAGCCAAGTAAGGTAATAGGTTAGCACTGCTCAGCATTAGCAAGACTGCAGGTGGAAAAACACATCCTACTCGGGTACCCCAGCTTGGGGTCCACAGTGTAGAGTCCAGGGGAATGCAGCAAGTGTGCTGCGAACAATTGCAGGGAATGTGGCTGATGGAGAGTGACAGAAAGAAATGGGTTGATTTACTTCTGAAGTGAAGCTGAAGAACAGCTCTTCACGATGGTAAAGAGATCTAGAATAGTCTTTCATGTCATGAAAGAGATTGAGGTAATACCTAGAAATTTAGAAAAGATTTTCAGAGGTGGAAGGATAGGAATGTGCCTGAACATGGTTCCAAGGGGGAGACTGTCGATGCTCACCTTCCAAGATCTTTCAGAACATACCGGAAAATATCTGTTATTATTTATACTACCTGTAACTCAAAGCTGGATGATCCTATAATGAAATAATGATAGAACAGAACCAGGAATTTCTGCCTTTTAATGACTTCCTAAATACTTCCCTGGCAAACACAATGTGGCCCCTACATTTCAGAAATCATCCATCTACTTGCGTTCCCCACTCCCCTTTTACTCATGCTGTCTATTGAGTCCAACGTGGCTATCATCTATGTGCTCAGGTGCAAGACTTCTTCTTGTAGTCCTACAAATCTCTGTTTTCTAAGACCCTTGAGTTCTGGTGAAATAAAAGACAGAAATACAGGAACTCACATGGGCTTTGCTGCTAGACTCTTGAAACCATGTAATTTACACTCTAGTTGAGAGAAATGATACACCAGGACAAAAAAACCCCACAAATTAAATATATCAAGCAATAAGGGGAAATAGGAAATTCTGAAGAAGCTGCATCTGTCTGAGTGAGAGCTCAAGAGTTTGAAGGTTTGCAGAAAGAAACCGTGATCATTACAATCCAATTTGCAATAGACATTCACCTTTACAAACGCAGAACTCTTAAGTTCCTTGTTGAAAACTTGCAGGAAGCAAACTTGACTTCAAAGAACAGTCGTCAATGGTTTTTTGTCCCCATATATTGTGAGTGGGAGCTGCAGGAGAGGAAGCAGGCTGGCAGCCCCACTGGGAAAAGATGTAGCAGGAGATGAAATACTTGGCCAGTTATGTGGGGAGCAGGGCCACATATTGATGCCTTAACTGTGCCTGCGCAGCCCAGCTTGGACCCCAAGACCCTAGCATTGCCTCTGCCAAAGAACATGCCTGGCAACATTGACACAATGACTACCACTGTTAGACCTCATGTCTCTAGTCCCAGGATAAGTGGGGGAACATGGTAAAACAGAGCAGACATACTGTAGCTTGCATGCTCCTGAAGAAAGAGTCCAATATTTGGGTATTCACAGAGTCACAGAATCACTATGGTTGGAAAGGACCCTCAAGATCATCTAGTCCACCCAATAGCCCTACACTACTCTTATCCATAAATCATCCCCTGAAGAAACACATCTATCCTCTTCTTAAAAACCTCCAGGCATGGTGACTCTACCACCTCCCTGGGCAGCCTATTCCAATACCTAAACACTCTTTCAGTAAAGAAATTCTTCCTAATATCTAATCTAAACCTACCCTGGCACAACTTAAGCCCATTCCCTCTAGCCGTGTCACTAGTCACAAGGGAGGAGAGGCCAACACCCACCTCCCTAGAATGACCTTTCAAGTCGCTGAAGAGAGCGATAAGGTCTCCCCTCAGCCTCCTCTTCTCCAGGCTAAACAACCCCAGCTCCCTAAGCCTCTCCTCATAAGGCCTATTCTCCAGACCCCTGATTAGCTTAGTTGCCCTTCTCTGCACCCTCTCCACTACCTCAATGTCCTTCCTATACTGTGGTGCCCAAAACTGCACCCTCTCCAGTACCTCAATTCAAACACTGCCTACTTAGGATGCAGAATAAATAAGGAAATACATCTTGCATTTATACTTTAATTGCTATGTAAACATAACCTAAAATCCTCAGGTAACCTCCTAGCATACTGACAATCCCAGCTGACGGCACCTGTTCATCTGAACTGTTTTGTAAGTGCGTCCAGAGCTCTGAGCTACCATCCGTCTGTAAGGGTACTACCAGAGCACAAAGTGGTGTGTAGGCTGGTGTAAATTATCTCAGGAAGCAGTGTAAGTACAAGATCAGTGCTGCTTAAACAAACAAAAACCCTCATGCTTATTGTCCATTCATTTCTACCTTGATTTTTTGATATAGCCAGAGTTTGTTGGCTTGATCCCATTTATCTATTTCTAATTTCAGAGCAGCTTAGCTCTGCTCCCACTATGAAGGCTACAACTTGGTGTTTTAAGTTGTGGGTTTAAAGACTGCACCCTGTATGTCACTTGGTGCATGTTGCTTTTCAAAGCTATTAATTCCTCGTGACTCATCTAATATTTTCCAGCTGCTGATTCCAGAGGAAGAGATGTGACCCAACAGCTGATATTTTATACAAAGAAACAGTATCCTGTTTGCACAGCACAGTTTCAAATTCATATCGCATGTTAAACTCCAAAGTTAAACTCATGAATCTGTCCAGACAGATAATTGTATTATTGGGAAATGTATTTTATGTAACTTAGATCCTGAATGTTTCAAGAAGTCATAGCAGTAGAGACTTCTTTCTTCCAAGACACATTATCAAAAGGAAAGTGCTGAGCAGGTTTCTTCTACAAGTTCAGTGTGAAAGAGGAAGGTGGACTAAGTGCCTCACGTTGTCTATTTCTGAGCCAGGAGCTTGCTTTTAAAATGCATGCTGGAGGCAAAGGTTCAAGACACAAATGACTGACGTCTATCTGGTAGTGGGCAACAAAAGTGAGTGGTACTAGACACCTCCTGATTTCCTTTTCTGTACAAGCAGCTCCTGTGCTACAGAACAGGTCCTTTTTGATAAATTGGGATCTTGGAAGGCACAAACTAGCAAGCTGTACTCTCAGCATGCTAGTGTGTCAAAGTAACACAAGGCCACAATGTATGCCTTTTATTTGTGCCCGAGAGGGGTGACTTCTGAAATGTCTCCGGGTACCAATCAGCTTTTTACAGTATTTTGGAGGTGTGTATTTGTGGCTAAATGGGATTGCACTGTTCATCTTCTATCTGGCAGGACTCAATGCATACTAACCCAAAGTACGCTATTTCAACACAAAGCCTGTGCCACAAAATGGTTTTCTGATCTCATTTTTATTCACAGAATGACATATGGATGCTACTGAAGAGAAAGCAAACAAAAGGAAATAGTAGGAAAGACAAACTACTTTATCAAATGCAGTCAGAACCCTCTTATCTTCTACCAGTTGCTAAAATATAATTTTTTTTTCTTTTCCCACCTATGAAGGAAAATTTTATATGTCACTGTCTTGGCCCATGACATTTGCAAGAGTATGCACCTCACATTTTCAATCTGAACAGTCATGTGTGTCCAGTGCTGTGTTATTTTCTTGATTTATTGGTGTATTCCCTAGGAATCACNNNNGGTGTATTCCCTAGGAATCACAAGAAGAAGAAGAGAGAAAACTTAATAGGAATGAACTATGCGTCCCAGCTTGATATTCAACCCACACAGTACTCTCTGAACATTCACAAAAATTATTGACTCTAATAAAAGCAAGCAGTTGTAAAACCAGAGTTAAAATCCCCAAAGGAAAAAGTTAATGGCTGCACCAGAGTAGCTCATTCACCAGTATCAGTATGCCTGTGCCACTGAGGGTCCTTTCCAACCGTAATGATTCTGTGATTCTGTGACTTGCCGAAGAAGAGCTAGGAGGTTTCATGGCAGCTGCTGCTGCTTTACTGAGCCCTGGGACAGGAGAAGGCTGATCTGGGAACAGTTACACATGCTATAAGAGGTGGGTATGCTTAAGTCCTGCAAAGCCAAAGTTCCTGATACACCAGCAGAAACAGCTGGTTTTGAAAATATAGCTCTTTTTTATTATTATTTCTGTGCCTCCTTTTGACTGAAGAAAAGAGACATAATAGTGATTATTAGGTTTTGTAATGTGAGAGGTTGCAGAGATCATTGAGGACGATTTAAAACTTTTCATTAAAAATAGCCTAAAGGCCAGAGCATGACACTAAAGAAGTATAGGAAACTCATCAAGTGCACTTATTTCTTACACAAACTAAGACAAGTCACTCTGTGTGAGATCTAAAATAAAAAATAACAAAAAAGAAGAAAAACAAGAAACTAGCTACAGGTTCTATGCTGGAGAATACTTTCTTGCACTCCAGATGTGTAACCCCCATCTCACCCTGTCTCCTTCTGCTTCATGGCCTCTGTACAACAATATTTCATCCTTCACAGTAGTGCTGCAGGGATATCTTAGTGACTGTGAAACACTAATCACACGGTAATCTGATTGATGGAAACATGAAAGATACATGCAGCGGTTGCCGTTACTCTTTTCTGTACACTATCATTATAATGGTTTATGAGATTGGTTACTGAGACTTCCAAACTCTACAGCTATGAAATATGTGCTATAGTTAACAGTACTTGCCTCAGTTCACAGGTTTTCCCTGAATTATCTTCCTTTATCCTAGTGGTAACATTTTTTAGTCTCATCAATAGTTCTTAAATATGTGAAGGGTGCATTTCAGGAGGATGGGGTCAGGCTCTTCTCAGTGAAGCCCAGTGACAGGACAAGGGGCAAAGGTTGCAAGCTGAAGCATGGGAGGTTCCATGTGAATACACGAAGAAATTTTTTCCTGGTAAGGGTGCCAAGAGCACTGGAACAGACTGCCCAGAGAGGTTGTGGAGTCTCCTTCTATGGAGGTATTCAAAACCTGTCTGAACGTGCTACTGTGTGACCTGGTTTAGGGAATCCTGCTGTGTCAGGGGAGTTGGACTAGATGATATTTTGAGGTCCCTTCCAACTCCTAACATTCTGTGATTCCTCCTCCCTTGTATGTTCAGACTGAGTTATTTATCCGGAACATCTGTAAGTTTGTTGCATCCATTTTGGTTTTTACTGCTTTTTGAGTCTTTTCTTAATGTAAGCTACTCCATTACAGCTTAAAAATTTTAAGCTACTCATGGCTTTCCAAGACACCATTGCAAAAATCCTATCACTGCATTTAGTAACAACATTTACTATTGGTAGTCAAAAGTCAGAGTAATTACACTGACCAATGCAGTCAAGTCTTTCTGTGCCTTTGTTATTCTCCTTGGAAGAGTTGTTTGCTAAGACCATAAGAGTCTGTTCTCATTGCTGGCCCTGAGGTATGGTAGAACGACCATTATTTTATCCTATGTCTAGTAATCTATTCCTTAAAACCATTTCCATACGTTGATCTTTCTCTGGATTCAGCAGTACCTTGCAACAGAAGTTTCAAGAGTCCTGCTCTGCACTGCAGGGTATTGTGCAGAGGCTGTACTTTTAAGCTGTGCAAGCCAAGAGAAGTTTACCTTAGCCAATTAAATTAACAGATCAGCAAAAGTTTTAAGAAAAAATACTGAAAGTTTGAAACAAAACGTTTTACTGATATTATACAAACAATTTTTTAACAGATAGCAAGGATTATCAAGAAAAACATCACATTCAATCAAACTTCCTCTACAATAAGGTAAAAAAGCTTATGAATAAAAATAAAAAGCAGAAGACATAAATCTTGCTTTTTGTTATGTTTTACACATTGGCTGAAAGGATCTTTTTGTAAGTAAACTAGGTAAACCAGGTCAGGACAAAATATTATTGGGAGGGAGCAAAACTGGAAAACCATATCAGACAAGTGCTCAGCTGTTTATTACAAAAACACAGGCATAGATTAAGTCCTTGTATTCATGAAATCAACATTTTCAGCAACAGGGATATTGAAGCAGAAAGCAGCTCCATTGAACTTTAGGCATTGAGCTAAAGGCAAAGACAGTGGCACGGGTGAACAGCATGGATACTTAAAATTATCTTGACAAATTGATCCTTTTTATTTTTTTAATAAGAAAGTATTGTCTACTAGAAGGTACTACTTGCAGACAATGTCACCCAGTGTTTAGACAGACACGCAGATTTCTGGGTAGTACTTCTACAGAAGAGGATTTAGGGGTCGCAGTGGATCTGAAGCTAAAAGGAGCCACTGTTGGCAGAAAAGCGAACACTGTACAAGAATATATAAACAGAGGCATAACCTACAGGGCTCATACAGTGCTTTTTCCACGCCAGTCAGCATTTGCAAAGCCTCAGCTGAATTGTATCCAGTTTTGGGCAAGGCACTTCCTGCAACATGTGGAGAAGGTGAAAGGAACACAGAAGAGAGCCGTGAGAATAACCAGAGGCCTAGAAAATGTGTTCAAGTGAGGAAAGAATGCAAGAAATCGGACTGTTTGTTTTAGTGTAAGATGAGCATGACAACACTGTTGAAGAATAAAAAAGGCAGCCGCAAAGGGACAGGGGAAAAACCTTGTTTCCTAGTCAAAGAATCACAGAATCACAACTATTAGGGCTTAGAAGTGACCTCGAAAGATCATCTAGTCCAACCCCCCTGACACAGAAGGATTCCCTAGACCAGGTCACACATAAACACTTCCAGATGGCTTTTGAATATCTCCAAGAAAGGAGACTCCACAACCTCTCTGGGCAGTCTGTTCCAGTGCTCTGCCACTGCCACGGGGAAAATATTTCTACGTGGATTCACACGGAACCTCCCATGCTTCATCTTACAACCATTGCCCCTTTTCTTGTCACTGGGCTTCAATGAGAAGAGCCTGACCCCATCCTCTTCTCCAAGCTAAAGAGACCCAGCTCCCTCAGACTTTCCTCTTAAGGAAGATGTTCCACCCCCTTCATCATCTTTGTGGCTCTGCGCTGGACTCCCTCCAGCAGTTCCCTATCCTTCTTAAACTGAGGGGCCCAGAACTAGACACAATACTCCGGATGTGGCCTCACCAGGGTAGAGTAAAGGGGGAGAAGAATCTCTCTTGACCTACTGACCACANACCACACCCCTTCTAATCCACCCCAGAATCTCATTGTCCCTCCTGGCCACAAGAGCACAATGCTGGCTCATGGTCATCCTTCCACCTACCAGGACCCCCAGATCCCTTTCCCCCTCACTGCTCTGCAAAAGGTCAGTTTCCAACCTATACTCATACATGGGGTTGATCTTTCCCAGGTGCAAACCTGATATTTGGCTTTGTTGAATTTCATTCAATTTCTCCCTGCCCAACTTTCCAGCCTGTCTAAGTCTCACTGAATGACAGCACAACCCTCCAGTGTGTCAGCCACTCCATCCAGTTTAGTGTCATCAGCAAACTTGCTGACAGTGCACTCTGATCCCTCATCCAGGTCATTAATGAATTGAATGGATTGAAAAGTTCTGGTCCCAGTACTGACCTCTGAGGGACTCCACTAGACACAGGTCTCCAACTAGACTCCATCACCTTGACCTCAACTCTCTGACTTCTGTCCTTCAACAAGTTCACAATCCACCTCACTACCCAATCAGCCAGACCACACTTCTGCAGTTTAGTTGCAAGGATGCTGTGTGAGACAGTGTCAAATGCTTTACTGAACTCAATATAAACCACATCCACTGCTCTACCGTCATCTATCCACCCGGTTATGTCCTCATCAAAGGCTACCAGGTTGGTCAAACATGACTTCCCCTTTGGTAAGCCCATGCTGACTGCTCCTAGTGACGCCCTTCTCCTTGATATCCCTAGAGACAGAGTCAAGGATAAAGTGTTTCATCACCTTTCCAGGGATGGAGGTGAGGCTGACTGGTCTAGAGTTACCCAGCTCCTTCTTCTTGGCCTTTTTGAAGATTGGAGTGACATTCACAGAATCACAGAATATTAGGAGTTGGAAGGGACCTTGAAAGATCATCTAGTCCAACCCCCCTGACACAGCAGGATTCCCTACACCAGGTCTCACAGGAGCACATTCAGACGGGTTGTGAATATCTCCATAGAAGGAGACTCCACAACCTCTCTGGGCAGCCTGTTTCAGTGCTCTGGCACCCTTACTGGGAAAAAATTTCTATGTTTTTTCACACGGAATCTCCTATGCTTCAGCTTACAGCCGCCTTCCTCCAATCCCCAGGCACCTCTCCTGTCTCCCAGGACTTACTAAAGATGATGGAGAAGGGCCTGGCAATGACTTCTGTCAGCTCCCTCAACACCCACAGGTGCATCCCATCAGGACCCATGGATTTATGGATGTCCAGATGACTTAACTGCTCCCTAATCCTATCCTCTTCAATTAAGGAAAACTCCTCCATTATCCTGACATCATCCAGACAGCTAGCTGGGAGCTCAGCTGTCTGAGGCTCCTGAGCACAGTCTCTAACAGCATAGACNTTTTTCACACGGAATCTCCTATGCTTCAGCTTACAGCCGCCTTCCTCCAATCCCCAGGCACCTCTCCTGTCTCCCAGGACTTACTAAAGATGATGGAGAAGGGCCTGGCAATGACTTCTGTCAGCTCCCTCAACACCCACAGGTGCATCCCATCAGGACCCATGGATTTATGGATGTCCAGATGACTTAACTGCTCCCTAATCCTATCCTCTTCAATTAAGGAAAACTCCTCCATTATCCTGACATCATCCAGACAGCTAGCTGGGAGCTCAGCTGTCTGAGGCTCCTGAGCACAGTCTCTAACAGCATAGACAAAGAAGGCATTCAGTAACTCCACCTTCTTTGGATCATCTGTCAGCAAGGCACCCTCCTCGTTCAGCAGTGGGCCTGCATTGCCTCTAGCATTTTTTTTTCGGGCAATGTATTTGAAGAAGCCCTTCCTAT
>VWZX01009706.1:0-84042 GCA_013399015.1 Galbula dea
GGGGGGAAGGGAAGTGGAGAAGGGGGGCTGTAACTGCCACCGCCTGTACCCGGTGGCCGGTCGACCCATCCGTGCCCTTCCTCGCACCGCGCGGCTCCCGGCACCTACCTGCCGTGGAACCAGTCCTTGCAGATGTCGCACTCGATCATGAAGCGGCTCACGTCGTAGGGCTCCCGGCACACGCAGTACACGGGGGTCGCAGCGGCCGCCGCCGCTCCAGCCATCTTTAAAGAACTCACTGACTGAGGCGCCCGCCCGCTCGCGCTCCCCCTTCGCCGCGGCCGGCGGCACCAATAACAACAGCGCGCGTGCCAGCCCCACACGCCGCGCGCACCCCGCCGCCGCCGGCAGGCAGGCACGGGTAGGCGGCGCGGGAGCGAGCGAACAACAGCGCGCGGGGGCGCGCGCACGTGCGTCATCCGGCCCCCGCGGAGGCGGGGGGAAGAGGTGGAGGAGGAGGGGGGGGGGAACGGCCCCTCCCCACTCACCCACCCACTCTCCCTTCCTCCCCGCGCAGCGACAGGCTGCGCCGCGCCTGCGCTCCGCGGAACACCCCCGCCCCAGCCTGGACGTCTCGCTGAGCGCTTGGGACTGAGCGTGCGCATGGGGGAGTGAGTTCCCATTGGGCGCGGGGAGGGGATAGCACGTGCCACCTCCCGCCCCTCCCCCGGGGAGGCGTGGCGTGGACAGGCACGCGCTGGCCCGGCCTGCCCTACCCTTCCCTCCCTCCCTTCCTTTCCTATCCCCTCCTTCCTTCACGAGCGGTGTCACGCGGGGAGGAGGAGGGGCAGGGTGCCGCGAGGACACGGGCGGAGAGAAGGCGGGACGCGGCGCGCGCCGGCTCCCACTTATGTAACAGCGGTGGCGGCGGAAGTGGCTAAACAGCTCAGAAGGTGCCCGAAAGCCATGCGCGCAGGCGCAGAGGTGGTCACCGCTCACTCCGCCGGGGAGGTGGGCGTAGGGGGCTACCTCTTAGCCCGGCCTGGAGCAGGGGTCTTCCTGGGACAGGGGCCTGGCCCGGCCCGGCCTTTCTCCCGCAGGTCGTAGGCAGCGGCTAGCTAGCCCTTGTCCCTCCTGAGCAGAGGGACCTCCCACAGCAAACAACAGCTCTGGCCAGGGGCTGCTGTCAGGGAGCGGGAGGGCTCGGCCTGCAGGGAGACTGATGTCCGTCAGAGCTCCCTGTGCTGGTTGCGCCGCTGGGAAACCGGCAGAATTCGGTAGGAGAAGGTGTCGTGGAGTTCCGGTGCTGACGCCGCTTGCCCACCGGGTCCTGGGCTGCCACCTCCGTCCTGAGCTCAGCGACTAGCGGTAGCAGCCGGGGCATACTTGTGGGGTCTTGATCGTGGGACCCGTGCGGGCGTGCTCAAGGTGTTCTCCTCCTTTGGTTTTAAATTAGTTCATCTCATATGGATACAATAAAAGTAGCTGCAGACCCAGATCAGAGAAAGTCATTAACATAGCATTTGTTTACCGCACGTGTTAAAGAACATGTTTCCCAACTCATAAGTGAACAGACTGAATTCCATACATGGAACGCTACAGTGGGCATTCACCAGCACTTTTTCCGGGAGGGACCTCAGGGCAGAGGCACACTTAATTTTAAGGCTAGACAAGCCAGTGTTTTCATACTGCTGACCTGAGGTTTGCAATTGGTTTATTTCCTGTCAAGCTCTCTGCATTTGTTTGCGTCATTGTTCCATTCCATGTTATCATCCTTTATTCCAGGACTGAAAAGTAACTGATTTATTTATTATATGTCATCAAGGACAAAAAAAGTGGATTTTTCAAACAGATTTTTTTTCTTGCCTAGCAGGCAGTCTCAAACACCTATGGAAATTATGTTGTATAAGGGAATGGAGAGTTGTGCCCTCCACACTGAATGTGCCACTTTAGAAGTGAAACAATAAATATGTTGAAGTGCGTGTTGCAGTGTTCATAACTGTAATAGACTAACTGTGCTTACAGCATTATAATTTTACATCCTATGTTCTTAACCACCAGTAGCTGCAAAAAAATCCCATACACTGTGTGTTTGTTTGGCGTGGGGAAGCTCAGAAGTGTTTCCTTACCAGGCTGTTATTGTGAAGACAGCTAATGTTAACGTTTATATAAGACAGGAACATGAGATGATGATTTGGCAGCAAATTGGACAGCAAAGAAACATAAAACAAATAAATCCAACACACAGGCTGTGTGACTGAATGGAGAATGAAATAGAAAAACACAGTAAATGTAAAGGGCATCTTCAAGAAATACCAAATTCTCAGACCAAACGCTGACTTATTTAGAAAGCACATGTAGTTCTGACCTGCACGATGGTGTTAGTAGATGTTTTGATACCTTTCAGACATCCCAGTATTTCAGCTAGTCAAAATGTGGCCACAGACACATCAGTCCTCTAAAAACCCAATGTTAAGCTTAATAAAAATTACCAGAATGATTTCAAGGTTTCTGGAAACAATATGTAACAAGAGGTTATCTCATGAAAAGTACTGTTTTCCTTTATTAATTTGATTCAAAAGTACACTCAGGAAGATACATGTTAATGGTAGGGCCTGCAAGCTCTTGCAGAAACAATTACAGATAATATAACAATTCCTAAGAGACAAGTTCAAGCTAAAGTTGTTATTTTGTGTTTGTGCAACAAAGCATCAGTGTATATAGCCACACTGGAGTCTGAACATGAACAATTCCTTGCTCCTTAGTTTGCTGCTTCTTAGGATGTCACGTGGCGAGCTTTATCTTGAAGTTGCAGTTGCCAGCTGCAGTGGTAACTTTATCCAAAGTGGCCATAAAAATATACATATGTTGTATTTCAGGAGGTGTCTGCAAACAACAAACTCCTTAATCACTGTGGCAAAGCACACTGTTGGGTATTCCCATAAGAAGTGGGGGCGAGGCTGCCCAGCATGCCTTACGTTGAGAGGAGAATTAGTTTTGGCCAGAGTGAGTCCAGTGTTACTGGATTGGATGAGGGAGGCTTTTTTTCACTTGACATAGAAGAAAGTTGCCCAACAAAGCCACTGCAAAGAATGAGGAAGCAGGTTGGTCTTGGCACTCTGTGGGGACCTTCCCTTCACCAGCCTTAATTACTGCAACAAACTTGGGGTTTTTTGGAAAAGAAAGAAGTTGAGATCTTAAGCATGCAAAGCAAAGCTCACCATTTAGTAAGCACTTCCTCTACTGACACAATATCCTTTTGCTGTTGTGATTTCTCTCAGAACAAGGTGTGTTGGTGAGTCAGTCTGGTGTGGGCACTCCTTAAGCAGGTGGAAAGTTAACCAACTTCATCTGTTGCAAAAAGCAGAAGCATAAACCAGCTTCATCTCCCTCAGTCTAACACACTCTGTCAGCTTTTCTCTTTCTAAACTTTCCTTCCAACTCTACTACATTATACTTGAATGTAATACAGCAAAAGCTCAGAAAAGCCAAAGATCACACACTGTGAGAATTACAAAACCACTTTTAATAAGTATTATTCCCAGAAACTTGGAGAGCTTTTGTATGATGGTCTTATTAAATGCAGTTTAGAAACAAAAATTGCAATACCAGCCTTGAATGTAAACAAATAAATGAAGCCCAGTTAGAGCCAAATTAAAAAAAAAAAACAAAAAACCAACAAACCAAAACCAAAACCCCACCAAAAGTCAACTTTAGAAACAAGCTCATTATTCCCAGCAACACATTGACACTTGAGAAGACCTGGGGCCATAGCCCTCTCTGTCCTCAGCTCCCAACCAGCAAGACGTGCCAATGTGAAATACGAGGTGCAGAATGCCTTGCAGTAAGCAATATAGGCTCGTATGCTTGGCCTCTGGATGAGATCTGACTGCCAAAAGCAGAGAAAGCAGCAGTGCCATAGGGCTGGGGAGGGCTGAACAACCAGCTGTAGAGGAGCAAGTAGCTCTGGAGACCCAGATGCAGGAGGACAAGGGTTGGGGATGGTGATGAAGAATCAGTGGAAGACCACTGAGAAATAAGCAGGCAGGAGCAATGAGGCTTGTTTTAAGAAAGGAGCTGTGTGACTGGGACATATCAGTTATTCTCAGACTTTTTTGATTATCCCTGACCCACTGCTTCTTCTCTGTGCCAGCTTGCCTCCTAGCTCTCTCACTGGTGTACAGATACTGTCACACTCCCCCTTGCCCCATGCTCTAGGTTGCAGTGAGCTTACCATGCGCTCAGCAGCTGCAAGAAGTCTGTTGATCCCACAAGCCATGCCCCACCAAAAAAATCTTTCCACCCTATACCCTACTAAGATGTTCCCTGAGCAAGCCCAACTGGCTGACCTTCAGCCTGTGCCTAGACTCCAGCAAAGACCTTAGGAACACCATCAAGAGGGTTGGGGCTGGCAGGGATGAATGGCTCTGGCACTCAGAAGTACAAGCTTGTATGCAAAGAGTATCAACTCTGTAAGACACTGAAGTCAGGGTTAGGGATTGGGACACCAAGGACTAAAGAGGACTACCTCTTTCTTTGTCCCTTTGGGAAAGCCCGAGCCTTGGTACCCTGCAAGACAGAAAGGTTTGGGTTACATTTGAAGGAGCATTGGCTGGTAGATTATGGTTAAGACTGGGATCAGGCTTTGGTATAGAAAAGGCCAGAAGTCTAGAATTATTCACGAATGATATAAGGATAGCAGAGATATTATAAGGACTGGTACCCAGTTCTTGTCATTCTGGGACAGGCCTACAAAAGCACTAGAGCTAACCAAATCAAGCAGCTTCCCATTAGGTCTGGAGAGATGATGGATGCCCTTAACCTAAAGTTTGGGGTGAATTACTGCTGTGGGTGGGGAACAGAGACTAGAGAAAATGTCACAAATAGAGAGTAAGGCTTAGAACCAAGCAACTAAAACTATAGAAAGATGATACAGCTCCTTTGCACTACAGAACATGCTTGTGTATATGGCTTATAGTTAGCTCTTGGTCAGGTATGGCTCACAGTTATATGAGACAGTATAGAGCCAGGATGATAGTGGGGGTTGGGTCATGGTGCTAAGTACAGGTCACATTAGCCAAGGCCATTGCTAGGGGTTGAGTGTGTGAATTATTTTATGGTTAAAGCTACTGTTAGAGATCAAAAAAGCAGGGTGTATGGAATTCATTTCACCTTACATGTTCTACAGAATACATCTACAGGCACATCATCTTCTGATCTCAGAAAAGACAACCTTTGCTGTACAGCATACTTTAATCACAGGTCTAGTATTGTCTAGCCATTCCCAGATCTTCATCTGGATTCATGGTGGTCTGAGAACAGGTATCAGCAGGAAAAAATGATTTCTCAGTGGCTCTAGGGTGCTAGACTATGGTTAGAGGTAACTTTCACATCAACCTATACTGATCAAAGACACGACTAACAGTGCTGGTCTCAGTAGCAGAGAAGAGGGGATGGGAGAAGATAGCCCTCACTGTTGCATAATAAAAGCATCCACAGTCCTTGCCTAGCTCTGTGCATCTCCCAAACCACATGCCATGTGCTTAGGTAGCATACAGGGAGGATGAAGAAGGGGGAGCAGGGCAGGGAGGCTGCCAGAAGGGAGAAAGGGAAATTTTCTGGGACTTCTGTGTCACTTCCGGGTACTGGCTTAACTACATACATGTACCCACAAATACACCTACCTACTTGCCTCTTGAGAGTAGGGTGTGAACTCACAGCCATCAATCAGAGAATGGTGGCACTCACCTGGCAGGGCAGGGCTGGTTAAACAGTTACTGGACATGATAGCCAGTAAAGAGATGGTTCAGCAGCAATCTGGGGAGAATCAAAAGAAAAATCAGAGATCAATGGACATTTACAGAAGAACATGAAAATAATCAGTTAAATTGTTGGGGAAATATGGGAGTAGAGGTAGTCTCCCCCAGGTTTGTCATTTGTTCAGTGTATTTTCTACGTTTTGGAAAAGCACTCATTTTTAAAATTATTTACTTATTTTCACATCAAGAGGCTTAAGGCTGCCAAAAAGCAAAGCTCTCAACTAAAAAAGCATGCCAGTTCTCTGCATGAAACTACCCAAAGTATACCCAGAACTGGTAATACGATATTTGCATCTGCAGAGAAAATACTGAGTCATGTTGTGAGCCCACACGCATCTCACAAAAATAAAAGCAGCCCAATGATTCAAGATTCACCCACTCATCATTTCAAGAAAACACAAGTCATTCAGTCATGCCTCATGCTTCAGAGACCTTTAGAAAACACCCAGTGCAGAGAACATTCACCCACGTCATGCCCACGCGCTCTTTTTCAAACCAACAATGTCTTTTGCAACTCGTTTACTCGCTGATCTGGCGGTATTCGGTTCAGCATCCTTGGAGGAAGTCACTGAGACTTAAAGGTTTCTGCTGAAAATGTGACACGATAGCTGCAGACTCAGCCCTTCTGTTAGCAATGCTGAAATGGTGTAACATAGTGTCCCCAGTTTGAATCCCTGGAGGAAGCAGAAAAGTGTCCTTCATTGCATAAAAGATCTGGCAAGCTTAAGCTGTAGTTTATGTAAGATCCTACTGTGCTCTTCCTTCAAGGGTTAATCCTGTAGTGAAGCATTAAGCTTTCCCTGTGCTGGGCTCCCCAGTCACTCATATAAGTTAGACCTGGCGGTATTTGCACAGACATCGAGGTTGGGGAATTACCCAGGAAATCCTCCTCCTTTTACGTCTTTCCATTCCATTGTCCCCTAGCAAGAAAAATCAGGTTCCTGCATTTCATCCAGCTGCTAGCAATCTCCATTCCTCTTTCAGTGCTAAAAATTGCTTGAAATATTAACAGCTGAGCCTGGCTGTGCGGCAGCCAGCCTAGCTCATGACGAACAGGGACACGTCACTGCATGGAGGATGCAAAGTTACACAATCTCTGTGGTGCTGAAAGCAGTGCTGGAAACTTGTCAGGAGCCCAAAGGCCATAGCTAATTTGTGTTTTCTTCTACACAGCATGATTTTAATCAGAGCAAAAAGCACCCGGTTGTGTTTTATGTACAGAGTATTATAAGTAGAGGGAAGTTAACAGAGCTAGATAGTAGGAGCAGGAAGTGCTTCAAGTGCAGCATAGAGAGGAACATTAGACAGGGGAAGGACCAGCAGACAAGACTCCTACACCCAGTTTATTAGCATTTTCTTGATTCTTCACAAAGGCCATGTGCTATGAAGCAAGAGGCTAAGAGGCAACTTCATCAAAATGCTGTGATTGTCTAATCCTCTTTATAAGAAGGAAGAACAAAAAAAACAGAAAATAGAAAGAAAGAGACCTGAAAAAAGTTTGAAGATACTGTCATTTGAAAACACTCTTCCCAGAGGTTCTGGATGTGTCACCAAGTAAAACATGGCATTCAGAAAACCCATCTCACTTTGCAGCTAATATTGGACAGCAGTCGAGCCCAGGTTACCTCTAACATAAGCTCATACAGCTTCAGATGCACATAGACATATGCAAGTTTCCCTTTACAACCAGTTTTCTGTCTTGCTGAATTCAGACAGCAAAAAGACTTGGCACAGCCCCTGAGCACCACTGTTCCCAACACAGGTTTCACCTCCAGCATGCTCTTTCCACAAACACAACAGCAAGAGAACAGGAGCTGGGAGCCAGCTCCTTGTTCAGTCATCTCTCCCTGACCACGTTGGCAGCGGTGCCCCCTTCCTGGGGAAAGAGTTGGGGTGCACCTTTGCATGTACCAGAGTTTGCCAGAGAGGGAGTAGGGCAATAGGTTGATAAGAGAGTAAATACACCTTAATTTGTTTGCTCTGTACTCACAGTAGATTTACCGGCAACACAGAGGTGCAATTTGCTGCCTAGGCAGTGCTATTGATGGAGAAAATCCTTCATTTCAGCTTCCTTCTCTTTATCCACTGGGAATAAATGCTCCTCTCCACCTCAGTTCAGCTTTATTCATTGACAGCTGAGAAAAAGAAAAAAGGAAAAGAAAAAGAAAAAGGAGAAGGAGAAGGAGAAGAAAAATTAAAAGAAAGAGGAAAAGAAAGAGGGAAAGGAAAGGGGAAGGAAAGGGGAAGAAAAGGGAAAGAAAAGGGAAAGGAAAGGGAAAAGAAAGAGAAAAAGAAAGAGAAAAGAAAGAGAAAAAGGAAAGAAAAAGAAAAGAAAGAAAGGAAAGAAAAGGAAAAAGAAAAAGAAAAGGGAAAAGAAAAGGGAAAAGAAAAAAAGAAAGAAAAGAAAAAAAAAAGAAAAAAAGAAAGGAAAAAAAAAGGAAAAGAAATAATCAAACCTGGGATCTCATCTTTGCTCTGGAGCGCAATTTAGATGTGTTGTTCAATGTCTAGTTCAGGACAGGATGAGCTGAGAGATATAAAAGGAAAGCTGTCAGACAAGCTCATCTGTAGCTTCCTACATTCAGTCCAATAAACCCTATCCACAGAGCTTTATCCCGCCAGTTAGCCCCTTTCCATTGTAGCCCCTAAAAGCAGCACCCTCTCTGTTCTCATCCCTCCTCTGTATGCTTCTTTTCCCCCCTCCTCCATGAACATTCATCCCCCTGACTCAAACAGCTCCCCAAGGAGGTCAGGCACCACTGATGCTCAGGGATGGGGAAAGGGGAAGACAGATTCAGCTGAATATGCATACAATCCTATTGGCACCATAACGTGTACAATCCGGGTCTTTGTCAACATGATGGAGTGCACTCCATCCTGTTTGTTTTCCCTCGTTGGTATTACTATACACAGTCTTCCTATGTGAGCATTATCATATGCTCTACCTGAATCAGCCTCTTCAAGACAGAGGCTGACTGCTGCCTGGCTAATATCTGTACACAGCTGTGTATTTATTTTGTTCAAAAATTATAGCCAATCATAAACTCTAGTGTAAAATCTACAGTTGCCATTAAAAAAACAAACAAATAAACACACACCACCAAAACAAACCAAAACAAACAACACTAAAAGGCTTTCCTGTGTTTGATTTCTGATGACACTAAGGGACTGTGTGGAAGCGCTTTCAGTTGCACAGGTGGCCCTGCTTGGACGGAGGCGGTTGTGACTGGAGCATGATGGCCCTTGCACTTTGAGGAGGTGTGTTTGGGAAGCTGCCTGGCAGCCTGCCTTTCCCCTGCACAGCTTCACACCACAGGAATATGGATGGTGTGCAGGTATCAGCTGGTCCCACTGCACATTGCACTGGACAGATGGACAACTTCGGGCTGGAAGGACATCAGGACAAAGGTGCAAAGTGGTTTTGTGGCTCAGGGCAGCAGTGGCAGCCACCAGAGCAGCGCTGGCAGGGCCCCAGACCTGGCAGACAATAGCTCTCTCCCTACTCTCTCTCCCTCCCAGCTGCATCCCTCATCCCCAAGACGGAGAAGTCTCATGAATCAAGTAAAACACCCAGTGACAGGCTGGAGAAATCTATTAATATGCACCCCCTGCAGCACGTCGCCAGCCCCTGCCTCACACGCCGCTCACCTGCCTGTCTCACCCTTGGCAGGCAGAGCAGGAACAAAGGAGCAGGGAAGGACAGCAGTGACTGCCCCCGAAATGGAGGGAGGCACCGGCTGGAGACAAAGCCCATTTGCTGACCGCCATGGGTGTGAGGAATGCTCCCACTTGCCCTATTGTTTGGGGTCCTTTGTGCTCCCCCACCCTCCCTGGTCCCCAACCATACAGACAGAAGTATTGGGAGCAGGACAGAAAAGGCTTTGTTGAAAGAAGCTCTCATGTGCGAAAAGCCTCCTGCCCTCGCAGCGCTGTACGTGTCGTCTGGTACACTGGTCCACACTCCTGCCCCAGAAAGCAGATAAGGTCAACAGCATGCTACCTTAAACAGCCCAGCCCAGGGCTGGGACATGGGGGCTGAAAGGCGATGCAGACAGACAGACCTAGGGTTTGTTTCTCTGTGCCCAAGAGGCACCCAGTAGCCCACTCCTGAGTGCCTACTGCTCCCTCAGAGATCTGTCCCTGCGCTGCCTTTGGAAGGGGAGGAGTGGTCACCTGGTCCTGCAGAGAGCAGCAGGAGGTCTGCCCTTACCCCACACCGCCAATGCAGGGCCAGCAAGACCTGCTGGGCTGCATCAGGGAGCAGACGTGGCAGCACAGTGTGTACTGAACATCCACCACACCCCCTGCATCCCTCATGGCCTCAGGAGCAGCACAAAGGTGTCTACCAAACCTCTCTGCTTTGTCAAGCATCAGCCATGCTCACCCTGTGCGAGCCACATCTGCGGCTGCAGCGTTACAACCCCCCAAGTCCTGCAGGGCTGATGGCAGGACCCAGATTCCCCTGTTTCAGTGCAGAGCTATAATTGCCAAACCCTCCCAAGGGGTCAGTCCCCAGCTGCAGCACACTCCTCAGCTCTCCTCCCACCACCACTCTACACTATGTCAAAAAGAAAAAGGGAAAGCCAAGTCCCTGCAGTGTGGGAAGTAGGGTGACCCTGAGATAGCTGTGCCAGCACCTAAGGGACTACAGCACTGCCTGGCCCCACGGCAACCTCAGCATGCGGGCCTGCTACAGTGAGTGACCCACGGAGTGACTCATCAGGACACGGCACACTGGCTCGTGAAGTCCCTGCCCTGGCAATCCTCAGCTGTCTCACACCTCCCTGCTGGCACTGCTCACACAAACAATCTTAGCCAGTCACAGAAACAACTGCAAGGTGAGTCTCGTTTGGACAATACACCCAACAGGACATAAGCAAAGAAAGAAAGATAGGGTCTGAACCCAAAGGAAAAACACACTTCTGAGAGATCACAGAATCACAGAATCATTACGAGCCCCAGCACATGCCTGCTCCACTGCTGGGACAGCAGCACTGGATGCTACAGTGCAGATAACAACAGGGTCCAGGAATGGGCACCGGCAGACTTACTGTACGGAGGCTGCTGATGGAGCCTGAAGGGTGTCTGTAAGGATCACGGACGGTAAGGAGACAGCTGTATGCATATAATTAAAGAGCTCATTTCTCAGTTTTGTGCTGGGAGGGGAGTTTCTGGTATTTTCTGGTATTAAGGAGTGCACATTAAAGAGGAAGACTCTATCCAAAGTTTAGTTTCTCTTCCTATTTTTATTATATTTGGTGTATTTAACATAAATTTTAATTGTTGCAAAAGAGCTCCTACAAACATCAACAAGGAGATCTCCAAACAAGCTCTGTTCAGAAATAACAGATCTTTTTTGCTAAAGAAAATTGTAGAATTCCTAATTTAAAAAAGACCTAGAAACCATGGATTGTATCTAAAAAGTCTTACTTCTCTCCTTCAGTTTTGTGCTTCACAGTGAAGCTCAGCAGCTCTTCTAAGTATACTCATGCTTTATATGCAGAAATCACAAGCAGAAACAAAGCAGTTGTTCCCAATGATGCCAACTAAGAGGAGTCGTTGTGAGAGTAGATAAAGCAAAAAGCCAGATAAAGCAAAAAGCCTTCATCTTGGATTGTAAAAAGTCAGAGAAAGGGAAAAGTCTGGACCTGGGCAGCGGTTTGGTGACAGAACTTCTGGCCTTTCATCTCCATGCCCTTTCCATCACACCTTCATGATTCTCTGGGCAAATAAGGACATAACAGCTCTGCTGCCCAGGCCCTGGGTTTGCACCGAGCTGGTATTCCTGCACAATTGCATTTCAGCAGCGCAGAGCTGAACTAACATGACTACAAAAGCCATTCTGGCATCCAAGCTGGAGAGGCTGCCTAACTTAATGAAGCCAATGGGAATGGGATGGGGTGTAACAAGGTGCCTCTTACTGCAAAACAGGGAACTTGCCCCAGGCAGCCTTCAGCTCCCTTAGAGCTCTGGAGTCAGTTTGTAACTTATTAATACCAACGCTCGCATGATCAAAGTGCAGCACGTGTTTATTTGCTTTTCTAGAACAGCAAACTTGAAAAGCAAATCTCACAGGTTTCCTAGGAATAAAAGGGATGTCCAGAGAAATCATCCCCTACCCCAGCTGCCTAGAGACCTCCACTGCGCCACTGGGGTCTGTGTCGTGAGACAGCGTCCATCCACTACCTGATGCCTGAGGAGCCAGCTCTGCTCAGCCACATCACCTGTCTCCATCAGGCCACGTCTCCCCCTCTTCCTCTTCTGACAAAACAGCTTTGCATCCCAGCAAAACCTAAAATCTGAGGGTTCTCAGATTTGAGAAGAAATTCTTCACCAAGAATGTGTATTTACTGGCTTTCTGGTGAGAGGAGTGGGTCTGTTGGCATACACACTGCATGTTTCAAGTGTATTCCCTGCAGCTGGAACTTAACCCTAATCTAAATTATGCCTCCAGTACCCTAATTTAAGGGGTGTTCAATAGAGTATGTAATTTTGAAAACTAATTGTTTTGCCCCTGGACAAGCAGGGATGACTAAGAGTCAGCATTGCACCTTGGTATCAGATGAGAGCAGTAGGGCTGTTTCTCCTCGGAGCAGGAGTCATGTTTAAGGGGACTGCTGCAGTTCCCACAGCTAGTCTTTTGGCAGGCCGCTAAGCTTACACAAGCCAGGCTGCCCTCAAAAGAAACCCCGAGATGCCAGGGGTGATTTTCTATCTGCTGCCTGCTGTGCTGAACACTGCTTTAGAGGAGTAATCACTTCAGAGACAGAGGAAGGGAGACTGGCCACGGCAGACAAGGGATACAGGCAGAAAACCTACCCCACTGAAGACAGCAAGGGTACATGCAGAGGAGCTGCAAGGTTCTTATAAGAGCACCTCTGCTATGCAAAAAGGCTGAGTTGGGGCTGTTTAGGCTGGAGAAGACAAGCTCTGGAGAGATGTTACTGCAGTCATTCAGTGCTTAAAGGGGGCCTATAACAAAGACGAGGACAGTCTTTTTAGCAGGGCCTGTTGCAATAGGACAAGGAGTAGTGGTTTTAAACTGAAAGAGGAGAGACTTAGACTAGATACAAAGAAGAAATTTTTTACAATGAGGGTAATGAATCACTGGAGCAGGTTGCCCAAAGAGGTGGTAGAAGCCGCATCCCTGGAAACATTCAAGGTCAGGTTGGACAGGGCTCTGAGCAACCTGATCTAGTCAAAGATGTCCCTGCTTACTGCAGGGAGGTTGAACTAGATGACCTCTAAAGGTCCCTTTAACCCAAACCATTCTATGATTGTGTGAGTCTTATGAACCAAAGCAGAGAGGAAGGGGAGAGAGCATCACTTATCAAACCTGGGAGAAAAGCACTGACGTACAGAGCTGCAAATGTAATCTTTCAAAGGTATCACTGCACAGGACAGCACCAGAAAGAAAACCAAAGCAAATGAGTCACTAAGCAGGTGACATACTTTGAATCCTGGCTGGCCTGGGATCAGCACTACTTATCCCAGTGTATGCCTGTTGCAGCGATCAAGTTACCCAGTAATTATAACCACCCCCCTACAGATAAAGCAGCCAAACATCCTCTGCTACCCATAGCTTCCCTGCAGACCCTCAAGAAAAAAACCAAAAAGGTTTCATTCACTCAGCAGCTACTGCCCAAACCAGTGTAGATAACACCATTGCAGCCAATATCCAAGAGAAAAGTCCACACCAACTTAGAGTGCTTGCTTGCTTATCCAAACCTCCAGAAAGCATATAGCCCTGTTGTTTAAAGTGGGTTTATTTACATTCTTTATAATAAACAGTAACTGCTCTCCCTGAATGTCAGAGTTAAGAGCATCCAAGTTAAGTTACTGGAAGTGTTCCTCATTTTTGAGCATTTTGTTGGAGCAATCAGTGATTTATCAACCACTTCTCAGACCAGTTGTGAACATGCAACTTTTTTCTTACACTGATCAGCAAATGGACACTATTTTAGCTCCATTAGAAGAGAGATGTTTGGTACTATTCAGATAGTACTGGTGCCTATTACCAAACTTGCAAGGACACATAACCTGCAGCCTGTGTCAAGAGTCCGGGGGGAATGAAGTTCAGGGATGATTTCTTTTTGTGTATTATTAAAAGGCACCAATAAAAATTCACCACCATTCCAAGTGTACTTTGTGTCTGGTGGGTGAAAGTGTCCCTTCTCCCTCACATTTACAGAAGCAAATGCAATTGGGAAAAGGAACAAAGTTTCATTTCTGCAGGCTTTTACCAGAAGAAATGATGCATTTTGGCCATCACAGTCATTTGTTTTCAGTACAAAGATGTACTGACAAGGCCCTTGCTTCTCAGTGACTGAGAGGGAGGAAAAGAGAAACCATAACCACAAAGAGGAACCCAGTCTCCGGGAAACAGGCAAAAAGGATGCTGTTAAACATTTCAGGAAACACTAAGGGAAAGATGAGGGCAGCCAGAAGCTTTGAAAGTTTTGATCTCTCCAAGATAATGAACTGCCTGTTCTAAAGAGAGGAGAAATAGTCTGTGAGCCTTCTCTCCTGGAGAGTTTTCTCCTATAGCATTCACTACTGTAAAGGGCTGTAGGCCAAGAGGAGGTGATCATTCAGCACTGCTAAAGCTGCACCTGGAACAGAGCTGGAATAGTTGACTTCATGAAGATTATGAATCCCAGAGAAGAGTTACAGTTTCCTGGAAAATTTTTCATTTTGATTATTAAGGCAGAGAAAAAAAATAAGGAAAAAATACGGAAGTGAAAGTTTCCTCCCAGTTCTCATGCCTTTATAAATGGCCCTACATCACCACATTTGGGACGTGTATCTGAGAAAGCAAGATGCTTTTTTAAAGAAAATTTTCTTGTAGGAAGAAAACTTGAAAAAGGGAACCAAGCTCTGTGCAGTTCTGGGCACAAGGCAGTGCTACTAGCAGCCTCCCTGACAGTGGAATATAAGGAAAGGACAGAAGGAAATAAAATAAAACAAATTGCTGACAACCTTCCTGCCCTCTTGCAACCCTAGAGCATCACAGCAAGATTCATTTGAGACAGCAGTAAACTAATCAGTGGTTTTGACAGGGTTACATGGAGATCAGATAGGAGAAAATATGGCTGCATTGAGCTGGCCATGAAATCCTTGATCTTTTGAGAAGTGCATTGCTTTTAGCCACCAAGTGCCAGTCACCAATGCAAGCTCAGCACATAAACAGGCACAGGCTGTGTTTGCAGCAAGAACCTTAACCAGAGAGGAATTTTGTCCACCCAGAGTAGGCTCCTACCTGGGGAGACCTCTCTAGCAATCAAATACTGACACCACTTAAGGTCTAACCTGCTCACATACCTACTGCTTCTCTGCTCTTACAGGTGCTGTCCTGGCTGAGGGCTGGTTTTTATTTCTGGAAATTGAGAGCGCCATCTGCATTGTCTGAAAATCAGCTTTCAGCAACAATTATTAAGGGCAACCACTAACCAAGCAGCACCAACAAGCATTTGGCCTGACCAGGCTGACAATATTACAGTTAAAGCAGCCAAGACTCCCTGCTTAGTCAAGGGGAAACAACCCTCAACTCAACAATTTGGGCACTTCCATGTACTCTATAAATCTCAGTTGTTTGATTGCTGCTCATGGATTTTTACCTTCCTCCCTCTTCTTGCCTCCCATCCCTCTGTGAGCCCCCTGTCCCTCCAGCAAAGGACAAGGTTTATTTCTGGAGAACATCAGCACTTCTCCAGATGACCTCCCAGGCACCAGACGTGATGGACAGCAAGATAGCCAAGTTAATCCCCAGACGATAGGTGTCTTTTTTCACCCCACCCCCTTCCTTTTACAGCCTAAGACTCAGGCCAGATCTCAGTCTCCATCTGCAGCCTGGTATAATGATCTGAAGCATAATATTTCTTTATGAGCAAATTATCACCAAGACTTCAATGTGGTCTTGGCCTTTTAAAAAACTACGTGTTTAGTATTTTTATTTCTTTCTGCTTTGCAGTTTATGGCTCCCATAAATCAGGTGACAAGCTGTGGCACAGAGGGCTGGTCCAATCTGTGAGAATAAAGAAAAGTGCAGGAGAAGGGAGAACCTACAGAGTGGGGACCAGGAGACCTTTGCTCCCTGCTCTAAACATCCCTGCAGAGGAGGCAGGATTCTGCCCACCTGAGGCAATGCTAACACCATGCCAATATTTTCTTCTCTGACATTGAGTAAACTTTTTTCTCTGTCACATCATCTACTTTTACAATGTGAAAACCCACTTCTTTCTCTCACAGGAGCAAGAGAAGTGATAAATCCATTGACATACATAAACTGTTCTATCAGTACAGAAATTAGAGCTACAAGGGCAGAAGAACATAAGCAAAGAACTGACCCACTACACTGGTAAACCAGCCCATGCATTTGAAACAATCAAAGCTGACTCAACGTATCACTGGTGTAGAAGTCTTACCTTGTAGCAAATGAAGGATGCTGTCATGGTTAAAAGACTACTTCAGAGTCAGAGATATGGTGCTGAACTCCCAAGTCTCACAAATCAAATACTAGCTAGCAGTTATTACTGTTTTGTTCATTGACAAGGACTGGTCTTTCTCCCTACACATTCAATGCTGGTTTGTCAGGGGAGACATTGGTACAAGGACTTTATCCTCCACAGGAGTTTGGGAGCACAGGTGACTTACTGCTATTTCAAGGGAAGGTCTTTGCAAAACAGGGCAACAGGACTTCTGCAAGGACAAGGCATGATGTTCCTTCCACTGGTTCACAGAAGCCCAGGAGATGACATAACTTCATGTGGCAACTCTCTCTCACAGTACCTCCCACAGTACCAATCCTTCCTTTGGCATTGCCAAAGCAGTTGAAACCACCACCAGGCATTTGAAGTCCCATGGACATTTTGCCTACTGAGACAAAAAGCGATGCCAATTATTGCTTGCAGCCCAGCCTCCACAACTGGTCCTGCACTTGACTGAAAAGATCTTTCCTGCTATGAAAGGCTGTATAAGAGGCAGGTGTTGCTATTATTCTCAGCAGGCACCCCCCTTCTTGGTGGGCAGTTGCAGCTCTGGGCTGTGCACCCAGACTGCTATGAAAGCTGTTAAGAGTGCTACTGACTGGGTAGACAGGTGTCAGCAAGCACAAAAGCACGGGGTTATTTAATTTTATACATGTTTTACATGTTTTACCAACATTTAAATGCACGAGTGTTCCAGTCCATCCCATAACCTGCACACAGGACTGTGTGAAAGGTAAAAGGAGGAAGGAAATTGAGCATGGATAAATTCACCTAAAAAATGGAGCTGGCAAGAACCTGGTGCTGGCTCTGGCCAGAGTCTGAGTCATCCCCAGCCCCTCTTTGGGCACCTGGCCCTGCCACCCTATTTGGTCCCACTCTGTGATGAGGGAAATGGTCCAGCTTCTGCCTGATGCTAGGGAAATGAAGAGAAATGTGGTCCAAAGCCTAGACCTTGCACACGGCCTCAGAAAACACCTGGGAACCTGCAATTCACACAAAGAGCACTCTGGATTTGGGGAGGATGGAAACAGAGGTGATTTCAGTGCCTTCTGAGAGTTTACAGAGCAATCTGCAGAACACACTGGGTTTCTGGCTGAGAAAGGGAAGAAAAGGAGGTACACTCGGTGGGGGAGATCCCAAAGAGCAGGGTCCTTTCCCAGAGCTCTTGGCCAGCATCCTTGAAAAGGACACAGTCTCTGCTTCTCCTGTTTGTCAGTGCCTGAAAGCAAGACATGCATATGCCCTTGGGAAGCCAATACAGAGACCCCTTCATGGGCAGCAGTAATGTCCCTGAGCTAGGTCCCCTCCCTGAAGTTCCAGCCTGGGCATAATGAGAGAGAAACCCATGACAGGTTGCACCAGGCAAAACAATATAAACAAGCAGCTAACCACATCAAGGTAGAAGAGGTCTGACTGCTGACGTTAAACCGCACAAGTTGTTCCAATAAAACTGAGATAAAATGATAAGCAGCAAGCAGTAACAGCAGGAGGACTCCATCCGTCCATCCATCCATCCATCCATGCACTCACCCACAGTCAGGATGCCCACAGTAATTAGTACAGGGCTCAGCATGACAACTGAAGGTGGGCTGTGACATTAAGGACTCCCAGGTAGAGAGCACAGGCAAGATAGAGCCCTGCCAGCAGCTCACCCCCATGGCTGGGGCTATCACTGGAAGTAACAGGATTAGCAGAGGGAAGAGAAAGCTTCCAGGCTAGCAAGGAATAGAAAAAGTGCATATGAAGCTCAGGCCATGCGTTTAAGTGAGTTTTGAGCTTTAGAAAATGTCTTCAACAAAAATGACAATCCAGTATTTAAAGATAGGGAAAAAAAGTAGCAAGAACCTGCTCTCCCCCCAGGAAAACCTGTGCTGCCCGGAGCAATTCGCAAACACAGATACCAGTCTCCTCCTCCCAAACCCTGTTTGTAAAGCTAACAACTATTGAGCTATTAAAGTGTCAGATAAGCCAGGCAAAAGCACCAGCAAGACTCCTGGAGCTTCAATACACTCTGGGATCACTTGGACACATCAGGTTTTATTCTGAAGATATCAACATCTAGGAGTGTTAAGGCCAGAGGTAAACATTATCAGAGGTTACTCTGCCTTCCACCAGGAACTACAGTTGATCTGTTTGGACAGGACAGGCAGGAGGCAACGGCATGCACTTTAGAAAGCCACTTACTCTCTCCTGCAAAAGACTTCAAGGAAATGCAAAAATTCGCTGCATGCCTCTGTAAGTTGTGTGACTGCTTTCAGTGCTGAAAACGTGCATCTTGTTTCCCATTTTGCTCTCCAGTCATCAAGTTGTGCTGTGTCTGCTACTTGCAGGCAGAAGAACATCTTGCCCTCAGGTGGGTGCCAGCAGCCTGGAGCTTTCTCCCCACCACTGAGTGGAGGGACACATTAGGACAGGGGGGAAAAAAAAAAAAGGTGAACCAAAGCCAATTAAAAGCACAGGGAAAATGCAAGGAGGCAGGATGTCATTACCAGAGCTGGAATTTGGCCTGGGTGCCATGGAGATGAAACACACCAGATGGTTAAGGTGTACATGGGAAGCACACGCACAGCACCTGACTATAGATTTAAGACCAATTAGTACAACAAAAGAGAAACTTGACAAGGAAGCCAGAGACCTACAAAATGAATAAGTGAACCATGAAAAAGGGAAGCTCTCCCATAAAAAAAAAAAGGGAAGAAAAAGCAGCAGAGTGTACAATACCTACAGAGCTGTGAATAAACTGAAGTTGGAACAGATGGAGACAGAAACAAACCTCCAAGAGTACTAGTTGGCTACCAAGTAAGAGAGCCAGCATGGGGAAAGAGCCTCCCCACAATTCAGGATGAGAACAATAGGCTCTGGTTCTGCAGCACCCCCTCCCTGAGGTGCTCAATGTCCTTCATATGGCTTAATTTAAGGCTCAAAAGCTGCAGCACTTTCAGATACAAGATGCTAACAAATGACTGGGAAAGCATATCCTTTTGAATAATAAAACCTGTGTCTCTAATTAAAAGATCCTGGGCACTATACAGCAGAGACAGTAGCCTTCCTCAGCAGCCTATCAGGAGGTACAGACCCCGACTACATGACCCTGCCTTGGACCCAATCTGAAACAGGATCAGGGGATGACAAATAAGGACTTCCCAGTGGACGATGACTGCCCTGAAGTGGCCATAGTTGCAACCCACTGGGTAAACATTTGGTAAACCCCCACACTACCTTGGAGGCACATAGGTGACCTTTATAATTGCAGGCAAGAGTGGCTTCACACACAAATGTTTCCATTGAATTTTATCTGATCTCCTGTGAACCGAAGGCCTCACCAGGTCAGAGATGAGAAAACAAGCAAGGAGACAAGCCAACATGCCAAGGGAAAGGGAGCAGGGAGAGGTTAGTGTGGTGCAATTAAGCATAACAAGACAAACTTCTCACTAGGGGGATATTTAAAATCCCAGCCATGGAAAACAGGAGGCAAGTTCTCCCAAGGAACACTGAGCACTTAGCTTCCCAAGAGCCACCCTCATCCTCATCCTGAGGACAGCAGCAGGAAAGGCAGAAAAGCTGAGCCTGGGCAGAGAGAGCACCCCAAAACCCACTACAGCGTTCTGCTCCTTGGCCAGGCTGGCAGAAGCAGGAGCTCAGTTTTCCCTCCAGATCTGCAAACACAAGGCTGTCCTGCCACTGTATCTGCAATGTAAATCCCAAAGGTAAACAAGTCCAGCTCTGCAGACAACGTTTATCACCTGCTTTAAAGGCAGGCAACTCAGGGCTAAGCCCCCTGCGAGGCACCCCTACCCACGACTAGATCAGCCTGGAAGTGACAAGCTTTTCACAGCCTTAAGTCCTGCCTTGAAGCCAAACAACCAGCCAAAACCTTACTGACTTCAAAGTGAGAGGGCTTTCACAGAGCTGTGTGCTCCCTGAAAAACCCTGTCCACAAAAGCCCTTCCTTCTCATAGCCGCATGGAATACCAGGTTGTAAGGAATCTCAAGGATCATCTGGTCCAACCTTTCTTAGCGAAAGCACTCGGGACAAGATAGCCCAGCATCCTGTCCAGCTGAATCTTAAATGTGTCTGCCTTGCAGGCAAAACCTTAGAGTTTTGTTCCTCATAGTACTAAGGAGACACCAGCATGGTTTCCCCACCACCACAGCTAATCTTATAAAACAACACTGGCTGAGCAGCAGCACATGCAATGAACCCAAGTACAAGCACAAGCTATAAAAATCCTCCCCCTCATCTCTACCCCCATCTGATTCCCTCTGTGGCTTTAAACAAATCACATAACTTTTCCTCTTTAGTTTCTGCACCTGGGAGAGAATAATATTTACCTACCCCAGAAGGGTGTTGAGAGGATTAGTTAATGTTTGCCCAGTATTTTAAAGGATAAAATATTCCATACTAATTCTTGGCCCCTGAAAAGACTGATACATATGATTCTCATTAGCTCCAACTGAAGATTTTTGCTCAAGTTTGGCTTTACTGCTTCAGAAAAGTGGAAGCAAGATGATGTGATATTAACATCTCCAAAACTGCCTGCAGCACGCGCTGTAAACCCCCTTTTCTTTGCCTACCACCAGCCTCCTGCTCCACTGCCTGCCTTGCAAAGGCGCACCTGCACCTGTTAAACATTAAAGCAGCCCAAACTCCATATGGGTCTCTGGGGCTTTGCAGTCAGCACTGGGTAACCCCTTTGGAGGCAGTCCCTTTGCAGGCCCCCACGGCAGGGAGCTAGTCTCACCTGCAAGATGTCCTGTCATTGATTAAAAGCAGCCATTATAGCAAGATTGCCCTTCTGCTCAGATTTGTGACCAGCAGGTCAAGGGAGGTGATTCTCCCCCTCTACTTTATTCTGCTCTGTTGAGACCTCACCTGGAATATTGCGTCCAGCTCTGGAGTCCTCAGCACAAGACAGATGTGGACCTGTTGGAGTGGGTCCAGAAGAAGGCCACAAAAGTGATCAGAGGGTTAGAACACTTTTCTTGTGAAGAAAGGCTGAGAGATTTGGAGCTGTTCAGGCTGGAGAACAGAAAGCTTTGGAGAGACCTTACTGCAGCCCTCCAGTACTTAAAGAGGCCTAGAAAGATGGAGACAAACTTTTTAGAAGGGTCTGCTGCAAAAAGACAAGGGATAATCGTTTTAAAGTAAAAGAGAGGAGATTTAGATTAGATATAAGGAAGAAATTTTTTACAAGGAAGGTGGTAAATAACTGAAACCGGTTGCCCAAAGAGGTGGTAGAAGCCACATCCCTGCAAACATTCAAGGTCAGCATGGTTTGGGCTCTGAGCAACCTGATCTAATTGAAGATGTCCCTGCTTACTGCAAGGGGGTTGGACTAGATGACCTTTAAAAGTCCCTTCCAACCCAAACCATTCATACCAACCTAACCCAGCTCTTACTTGAAAGACAGGAGTCCACATAGGTTTTCTTGCCTTTATGGCTATGAGCTATAGGTGGGGTCCGTGCAGCACCATGTGTGTTGGGAAATGTGCCAGGAGGATGTGCTGGGCATCCTTTGTGTTCAGCCATACCGCTGCTCATGCTGTGTCCCCTGTGACCTGATACTGAACAGAAAGAAAAAGTGATTTATAAGAATCGGGCTCTGGCAGAGCACCTGGCAGTCTCAGCATGCTTCTCAACCCAGGACACACACAGCATTAGGGAAAATACATCACTACACATGTCACAAATCAACTCACCTGCTGCTCAGACCCTTCACCTTCCCAGTGTGGCACAAGCACCACTGCAGCATCATTGATCCCTCCCTGTACATGGGACACCTTTTTGGAGCATCAGGACAGCAAGGTGCCACCTCTGCATAGTATTGCACCAAGGGCTCATTTCCCTTGGCTGTTTCCCACCACAGCTTGCCCCAGTGCTAGTACCCCACATGTGGTGGGTGCCCACACCACAGTACATGGGGATTCCACTCTTATCGACAGCAAGGGGAAATATCAGCTGGGCAACCAGTGAGCTCCCACCTTCAGCAAACCCTATAGCTGTGGTGGATGTAGTTTTGTACACCCATCCTCAAAAGCAGCGTGACAGGGCTAAGCTCCACAGTGGTGAGGAAGCTGGACAGGGGAATCACAGAACCCACGAGAAATGGATTTAATTTTAACTGCTGGTTTACTCCCTACCAGCTGTAGTATATGCTTGTACAATAAGGGAAAAGCTGGAGGAAGGTGTTTGAAAATCAGGCTAATACATCCCCAGGCTCACAAAAGAAAAACATCACCAAAACAGCCCCCCACTGGCCCTACAGTTTCAGGGAAAGGAAGCAGTCTTGAAGCCCAAGAACAAGGGGACACCATTCCCTCCTTTCTTCTGGCAAAGGTAAAAGATCTCCCTGCTGAAGCGTCCACACAAGGGAAGCCCTGAATGAGAAGCCCGGAACCACTAATGCATCCCTTTGTATCTTCAAACACCATGTCAAATGTGCTTCCCAACCTTCACCGCTCCTGCCTGCTGGCGGCACTGGTGAATCTGAGCCCTCAGCAGCAGGTCACTGTGCAAATCCCTTACCACAGGCAATAACACAGCCATGCCGGCACCGAGGGTTGCCTGACAGCGCTGCACCGTGTGCTCCCCATTAGTCGTGTGGCAGCTCAGAGGGCTCAGTTTTCTTTTCTAGAGGAGCGTGTCTGTTCCCTGCTTCTCCCAGGACAGTAGGCAGAGGCCGAGGCACTGCAGATGGCTGCTGAGCAAAATCAGAAGCACAAACTGAAACATGACTAATTTCTAACACATAGCAGCCCTCAAGTCATGTTGTTTGTGAGCCTAAATCACTCTCTGCTGCTTTCATACCGGCTTATTTCAAGGGTGAGTAAGCAGACAGTGGCAGACATGAGTTTTATTATTCCCAGAGCTTTGAAGTTGTACCATTTCACTGTGGTTAGCTGACTGCACCAGCCGTTTGTAGTGGCACATTTCGAAGAACTCAGTAATGATGCATAGGTAGTCAGACAGAGCTGAGTTGGAGTTCAGCATATTCCATTGATGGTATTTTGTGGTGACTCATTAGTTGCTCACCCTCTACTATTCATTGGTTTTTCCCTGTCATTTTATTTCAATGTTCTTGATAACTTCCAAGAAGGCTCTTTCAGAGACAGAGGTCAAGAGCAACAAACAGCTTTAAGCTGCAAGTGAAGCCCCTCTCTGTTAAATTAGCAGTGCGTGAGTCAAAGTGGATTTTGTGATTACTATCCTTGAAGACTAAACAAAGCCAGTTGAAGAGAGAGAAATGTGGAAAGACTGAGCTACAACAGTGTGAGCACTTCATGTATTTATACATGTGTATATACTCATACATATGCAAGAGGGTAAACAGAAACATGCATCTATTAGAGGAGAAAGTGAAACCTCCTGCATTTTGAATGACTCATTTAAAAGAGCTTATTACATAGATATTTAGAAGTACAACACTTACACATATTTTTGAGAGAGTTGTATGTTTTACTTCCATCCCAGGTTAAACTGCTGTGCTCTTTTTTCTCCTGCTGCTCCAGAATTCCACATTTCTTATCTCTATTTCTACATTTAACTGCTTCTAACTTGAATGACTGATCAAGAAGACTCTTTGCATAGCACAAAGCAGCACAGTTTGAAAGCATGCAGTATTTTTAGCTGCAAAACCCATGTCAACTTCAGCACAAATATGAACCTTTTCTAAACTGGAGGCATCACAGCCACTTTCTCGGGAGAAGGAGGTAGCAGAAACACCATAGTCTAAGCAAAAGCTCTGGACTGTAATTATGGAGTTATTTACACAGAGCAGTTCAGATTCTGCTTTTAATTCCAGTGCCAGAAGTTTAAGGCTCGAGATAAATCACTCTTTGCTCTTGAAAGATGTTGATTGCATTTATGGCTCATTTCAGAGTCCAAGGGCCCAGGTCAAGATGAAAGGCCAGGAACAGAGTGAGGCGATACCCCACATCCAGTGACATGGAGGGTGAGAGCTCTGGCAGCAGAGAGGGGAACCGCCAGGTTCAGTTCCCAGCAGCACTCAGCCCTCTTGGGTAACCTCAGATGTGTCATAGCCTCCTGCTGACTCAGTTCCTCATTCGTATGGGTGGAAATAACACCACTTCTTTATTTTGTAGGAGTTTTGGGCAGATAGGTATCTTTTTATTCAGTGTCATAATCCTTTTGAGAAGTGTAACTAAAATAGAGATCAGTTATGATCTAAAGAAATAACACAAACAAGGGCTGGGGGGAAAGAATGAGACACACAATACAAAGACAGGGAGCTCTCCAAACAAAGCTGATTTCTTGTATCATCTCAGGGTAGTACAGAGTGAGATCCTTGGCTCCCCATAAAGTATGGAAAATGCCAGGAACCAAATGGTTTCCCCAAAAAGTTAAGACTCGCTTTACCAACATGGTTTCCCTCGTTTCCCTACCACGGCCGTGAGCTGAAACATAGGAGAGATGCAGATTCTAGATTAGACTCCCAAGCAAGCTCCCTCTCCCTGGGAACCCCTTGGGTCCCTTCAGAAGTTCTGCAGTGCCTTGGCCTCCTGGTTGTGAAGGACTGGTTGTGCAGCTCCCACATTCCTGCTGGGGGCTGCTCCATCACCTGGGGAGGGAGATGAAACATGGCTTCTCTCCCCATGAATCTGGTGTACCTCTGCCCCCCCTGCAGCCCTTCTCAAAGGTGGGGGACCCCACCTGATTCCCTCTTGGGTGGGCATTCAAAGCCCTGGGCCATGCTAGACCTTTGAAATGACATCATGTTTTGGTGTGTCAGACATCAGCACGACCTAGATTCTTCTACCTAACTGTGAAGTGAGTGCAAGGGGGCAGGTCCCAGCCCTGTTACTCTGGCAAGGTCAGATAGCTCTGCATCTGACACCCAAGGCAAGTGGAGCGCCGCTTTGTGCTCTACATCATCACCCTGTGACGTAAATGTGGTAACTGCTGCAGAGGGATGTGTGTCACCATATGAAATTTTAAGACAAACAGCCCCATCCTTGGCATGAAGGTTTTGCTACAGGCATGATGTGGCTGACCACAACCCCCCACCATCTTCAGCACACTTTGGTAAGTGAGCCAGGGAAGGTAACAATACTTCTCTTTTTTCACAGAAGACAAAGCTGCGGAAAACACTGATTCCCATGGCAACAAAGGCAGAGAAGAAGTGTCCCAAGATGTGATTTGCTGTCACCATACCTACCTCGTGGCAGATAAGGATAAGTGATAGCTCTGAAAGGAACTGTTTCCATAGGACCCTTCCCAGCAAGCCCACGCGATGACAACCCAACCCTCAGCCACAGCTTTTAGTGTCAAACAGGTCTGACTGGTAGACAGCAATGCTGTTTCCCATAGCAAACGCTGCTTGTGCCTCATCTTCTTGTGAGGAACAGTGGCCTCCACACACCCCTCAGAGCCTACCTAACCCTGAACAAGCTATGCTGCTTGCTTGCTAATCCACTTACCCAGGCATTTACACTGGGACAGCAGCCTGCAGAGAGCCACACTCAACTTTTCAGCTAAACATCACCCTGGTTTTTTTTAATCCACAGAGTACTACCTTAAGCTATGTTGAAAGCTCCTCACAGAGCGCACAGCGCTCTGGTAGTGCGTGCTATGTAAGTGCATTTCCTTCCGACACCTTCATTTATCATACTTGTCCCCTCCCAACCCTGCCCCTTCAGTTCCCCGGGGAAAGTTAGTGAATTTATGCAGGAACAAAGTCACCTTGAGCTTTAATCCACACCCTAGAAGAAGGAATACATCTGTTGCCAATCACATCCACCCACTCTGCAACTGCATTACAATGCTCACTTTGTTAGCACAGAAAATCCTGGCTCCTTTTCTAGTCCTGGAGACAAGCTACCACAAAGAAAGTGTACTGGGGACAGAAGAGGGAGGAATCTGGCCTTCCACATTTGAGACTAAACAGGTAAACTGAGGTGAAACAGTGGAAGTAGGAAGAAAAGAGCAAGTCAAGCAAACCGAGTCCTTGTCTTATGATAAACTCTCCAAAACAACTCCCTGCTTTCTTCCTGTATAAGTAGTGAAGGCAGTTGAGAAAACTGTGATCAGTGAAGTCACAGGAGACATGCAGAGATCCTCATCCAACTGATAGCAAAACAGCAGCCAAAGCAAGTGGCAAAGTACAACAGAACCAGGTATGTAAAGCAATCTGGATGCGCCATCTGGGATCAAAAGCCAGAGTCCCTCAGAACCAGGGTGGCTCCCAGCTCCTGGCGCCTTGGTTCCGTGTTCTCTTGACACCTTCCTCCTTCCCTCAGGGAAACTAGCCCTGACGTAGAGCCAAGATGGTGTCTAAAAATGGGCCTGGGAGCTCCAGTAGCCCTGAATAGCATTGCAGATACACACAGAAACAAAGCTAAGCAGCAAAAAGCCACCTCCAGCAGAGACTCTACCAGCCCTGCACATACGCTCACCTGGTGTTTTGGAGGTGTCCCCTAACTCAGAAATCACTTGTGCTGGCACAACGTTGATGCTTTTGCAGGCAGGGCTTCCACTTTTGCATCCCTCCTTATGTAACAGCTCCTTTGCATTCAACAGCAGGGACCTCAGCCGCCTGTTGCCATCTGTCCTTCTTGCTGTGCCTCTATAAGCAGTCCTGGGATGAACCTGCTTCTGACTGAAAGAAATGAAACATTAGTATTCCCAGAAAGATGCAAGAGTTACAGCAGAGAGCACGGAAGCTGAAGAAGAAGTGAATGGATAGTCACGCCGGTCCCTATGAAGCTGTCTGTCAGATGCTCCTACCCTTCTGGCTGAATAGCACAGTCAGCTATTACCCAATTGCTTTGTCATCTTTGGTACTCACTGCAGGCAAGCACCAGGTTTTGTCATCCCAATGTTGCTTCTCTCTTACGTGTACCTCAGAGCAGATGAGTGAGTTTCAAGAAACTGGTGCCAACTGACAAACAGGAAAACGTCTGAGGATGTAGGTATCTGGGTGTAGAAGTTCTCTGAGCTAGTGTTTTGGAATCCAGGAGACCAGAGAAATCAACCCATCCCAAAACCCCAATACTTTGCTTACCACATTATAAGGAAAGAAGATTTAAACAGCACATCTAAGTAATCTCATCCTTACCTCCTGTTATTCCCCAGTACACTCTGGATTATATTCTTACTTACATGGCCCACAAGGACAAGAGGTGGTGATGTATGGATTTCCTATCCTTCACAACTAAGCAACAACACCAACGGATACAGACTGCAACAATTCACCTAGAGGTCCATCAACTGCCATCTGCTGCTTTAAAAAATATTCCAAAACAAGATAGGTTATCCCCAAATAGTTTACCTGGGTTTCTGTAATATCAGCAGAAATCTTCCTTCTCCTGGCAGTAATCTTAAACCTGTCAAGAAAGCCACAAAGCTTCCTATCTGCCTGTGTGCTCCAGGAGTACATTCTGATTTGACTGTTACATTTGTTTTCACAGACATTTACACACTTTTGGAGAAGTGGTCAGAAAGACATTCCAGGAAAAGATCCTGGGATCCAGATGTACACAGACATAATCACCAGCACAGGAGAGCCAAAGGGAATGTTTGCAGCGATTGCCCAAATTCTTCTTCTTTTCATTACTGTAAATATTCATCTAAGCAACTCTCATTTAGGACAGGCTTTAAGAGAACCAAGATGCTTTCATGGCCCTGTACATAACACACACAAAAATGGTCTAAGAGTTTGTATTTAACAGCCTTCAGAGAACAGTAGGCTGTTTACTAAAAGGAATAGATAAGGCTTGAAAAAGATGCAAGAAGGTGGGCATGCTGTGCCTTGGAAAACTTGCAATGTAGAACCTAAAACATCCCTATAGGCACTTTCAGTTAGAAAAGAAGGGGGGAGGAATTGACAATAGGTTTCGCAGAGCATTTGGGCCACTGCTAGATAGAGGGCATAATTACACACAAGTAACAGTTGTGTGGTGTGCCTGACCCCTGAACAGCTAGCGTTTTTACTGGCGAGACCTGTGGCTCTATCTCAAACCAGATACTTTCTCCTTTTATCTCAGGGAGAAAACAGTAACTCTTAAACATGCTACTGTTTTTCCTCCTACTTTCCCGCAGAAGGGAAAGCTGCTCTGGCTTTTGTGAGGACAAGAAGCTCACACGCTCTCTAAGGCTGCCCAGCACTCAAAGAAGAAACTAAATTCTTCCCCCTTCGGAGAGCACTATGATACTGCCACCAGGCAGACATCCACACCACTGGGTTCCAAACCTCTGAGAAAATCAGGTTACAGCAGCATTGCTTGTAAGGCGTCTATTGCAAGGACCTTCCTTGGTACAGAAAAGCATCATGGGGCTGAAGCGCACCTTTCCTTTCATAACCAATTTGGTCAGATGGTGTCACATCTTGGGCTACAACCAAATGCCCAGAGACCACTTCCTAATGCACTTCCTTTGTGCTCTGGAGTTAAGTAATTCCAAAACTTCTGCTTGCCCAAACACTGGGCTCTGGAGATTGCAGTCACAGTGGTGGTGATGGGGACTGCTACTATCAGCATTTTCAAATAGATATTCAAGTGAAGCTCTGCTCCTTAAGAATACCCCCAGAGTAGTCTGGAAAGTTCCTCGTAAGTAGGAAAAAAAACAACTGACAGAAAAGTGGTACTAATATGAATTACTATTTTTCTCAAGGAACAGCATCATAAGCACCACCAAAGTACTGGGAATTGAGGAACCAGAACATGCAGGCATGGAGGTTTCTCCAGCAATCCAGTATTGTGTTCGACTCTGAATTTATGGTAACCTATAAAATACAAACACAATTACAAAGCTCCCCACTGTGTCCATTTAAACACAGCTAAGCAAAGGTGTGGATTTGTGTTTAAAGAAACAAGCCACAGGAGAGAAGACACAGCAGGGCCAGCAGCCACGTGGCATGTTTAATTTCAAGTGAACACCACCTGACTTCTACATGCAGACTAACAAATAAATAAATAAAACCAAGTATATGTTCTGGCTTCTTTATTTAAGGCCACTAATTACACTGTTACAGGCAGCTCTGTTAGGGGACTCTCACAAAGCTTCTCATGAGACTGACCAGGAGAGCTAAACTGCAGCAGGTGGGACATGGACCCTTTTAGCTGGAGATGAGTTTGGTTTTAGAGTTAGCTAGGGCTTAGGTCTTCACAGCAGTTCAGTGAAAAGCAACTGTCAGAGCTAGGCCTATAATGAGGAGGAAGAGAAGCACATTCAGCAGAACCACAGTGGCAAGAGTGGAATAAAGCACACAGATTAACCCAGACCAAGTCAAAGGAAGTTTATTCATGTGAGATCAGTTTGACACGATCAGATTGAAAACTCTTCTCTAGCCGAGCACCTTGAGGAAATAACACAGAACCAAAAACCCAGGACACCACCACCACCACCACAATCCTAAGTCAGAGGCATACCTCACTAATTGAGGGTGGCCTCAAAGCACCACCACACGCTTAGATGCGAGCTGCTGGGCAGCCTGTGCTTGCAGCCCTCACAATACATCTGACTTCTCAAGAGGGCACAGCACAGTTTACAGGAAACCGTTTGTTACAGGGAGCTGCCTCTCCTCCCCCCCTCCCCTGACCCCAGTGATGTCCCTTTCCCACCCCACCCTTCATCAGAAGCCCAGATGGCCAGCCAAAAAGCTCATCCAGGTTGGAATTTGAAACCACAGATTCTCAGATGCCATGGCTGGTGCAAACAATGCCACCATCAATTTTAGAACTAAATTTCAGGGAGTTTTGATTCTATTTGTACAGGGGCTAAAGAGTAGCTTTGGATGTGAACACTCAACCCCAGGGCATAATTCTGAGAAAAGGATGACAGATTCTCAGTCTCCTGCTCTAATTATACAGGCAAAAATTGCAATACAAAAAGAGACAAGAACATGATTCAGGTCCCTAGTCAGTTTAATGGCATCATTTTCCCAAGCACTGAATTTTTTTGAGGGTTAGCAAAAAATGCAAGAATCACCTTCACCACAAAAGAGATTCTCAAAAAAAAATCAGTGTAAAATGGAGCAACTCAGTTTCACAGTAAGCAAAGCTGTGCCCAGAGCTGTCACTGCAGAAGCAGCTATCACCAAGCAACCATTCAATACAATAAAACCATAAGGCACTAATAATGTTCCACTCATTACAATCAACACATGACTAAAAACTGACATTCATAAATTTAAAAAATAAAATAAAAATCACTGTACATTTTAAAAAGGCAACTTTTCCCATTTACAAAGTTTCAAATTTTCAGGTGCAAGAAGCCTCCTGCCCCCCACCCCCACCCAGGAATCACTGACTAGTTTGATTGATTGATTGATCAGAGCACTGTACTAAGTGCAGTCACATGTTTTTAGTGCTGACTTGCATCTACCTTTCTTGTCACGACACAATTCAAGTTTTAAAACTCTGGAGCTTGAGGTCCCCCACAGACAGAGGTGCATGGTGGATGAGAGTAGTGTTTGCTCATTGATGTTATCCACAAGCAAGCCTCAGTCCCTGTCTGGAAGCTCACATCCCAGAGCAGCCAGCTCCCTTAAATTCCTTTGATTCCATTCTGCTTCACCTTTGCCAAAGATGAGCAATTGCCCAATGAGTATGAAATTATTGACACCAGCTTCCTTCAGAGGGTCACTTCACAGTCCCATTTTGGTCAGTATAATCAGATTTAAATAACAAAGCAGTAGTGAAAGTATTTGTGTCCCATTCTGATCCCTAAAGCCAATCAAGGATCCTTTAGATACAAAGGATCTATTAAGGCTTATTCTCAGAGATCACGATAAACTATTGCACACTATTTGTCTGCTTAAACAGTTAAAAACTGAAATCTCATTTCCAAGAGATTAGTAATATTATTATTAAAAAATGCTAAAAAACATGGAGGTAACTTCTCCACATGAATCTACTGGAATATGTGACAGTTAGTATCTAGGGGTAGCAGAGGTCTGTCTGTGCAGAGATTTAGCAACAGCATTTTTAAACAACTGCACAGCACAAGTTCCAAACAATATTTTTTCCCTTTCTAAAAGCTAAAGCAATAGCAAATTCAGACTACCCATGAAAGGCATCGTATGATTTCACCAGCACAACATCCAAATTCATTGTAAGACAGCCTCTCCACCAGCAGTTTTAAACAGCTGACCTTTGGTCAGAACATCCAGAAATAAATAAGAAATGGTATAGCAGTGAGACCACCCAACAGAAGACTGTAGCGTGACTGCTGACATGGAAGAGTCTGGTAGGCTGGGAAAAATCTGCCAGTCCCATGGATTGTCTTGGCTTCGGTCAGCAACTCCATGACGGGGATGGTCTCAGGATGGGTATTTGGTACTTCACTACTGAGCTCGCAAAGGTAGGTCAATCGAGCTTTGCAGAGCCATTTTGAATTAGTCCAAACCTGGAGGACACAAGAAACAAGCCTCCCAGAGTGCTGATTAGCGTCCCAGCTGTCAAGTCCATCGGGCAGTCCTTCCAGAGGCATGCAGAAGTCACTCAGCCAGCATTCGCAGGCGCCGATCATGCAGAAGCAATCTGATCTCCCTCACTATTAATGGTGAAATGAACAGGACTGTTGAACTTGTCTGTGAAAAGAAGCATATCCAGGACAATTAGCACAGAGCAACCATAGCTGCAGCCGTCCTGCGCACCAGTGTGCACTCAAGGCCTCCCCAGAAAGACACAGGCAAAGAGAAGGGAGGACAAAGTGCCACAGTAGATAGGAGGACTGAGCTTGCAGGAAAGCTCATAAGATTTCAGCTCTCTTGATCTCTTTGTAAAGAAGATAAGGTTTTAACCTCCACAATAGCCTTCCTCCTGGCCACCTCTGCTGATTACCAAAATGGCCTTTTCCCCTGTCAGCACAAAGACAATTCCTGACACTTCCAGTAGGACGGAACAGGTGAATTGTACAGCATTCACCACTGCAGCAACACTGAGATCAGAGCACGAATGGTTTTCTCCCTCAGCTGTATACCACGGCAAGGCATTTTCATTTTAGTGTCAAAATCCCCATCACCCCTTCTATTAATCTTCTGGGGCTAATAAACAAGCATCTTAACTTCACCTCCCTGAAAATATTAGGAACTACGTATCATGGACATGAAGGAGGAAAAAGGCCTGCCTTTGAAGTCAGTCAGGTGGTATGAGCTTTAGGAAATGCATACAGGCATTTTAAGGCAAGTATTTTTGTGCCTCTGCCACAATTTCAGTTCCTGATGGCCAACGTAACTTTAAAGGATCCAAAATGAACCCAGTTGATTTAGTCACTCTGAGGCAAAGGCACACCATAGGCCACTTCAGAATGGCATCAGAGTTCACAGCTGCTGCAGAAGTAGATTGCATGTCTAAAGTCACAATTTCCAGGTTCTCACAAAAAATGTTCTATCGCAAACTAAACTTTGACAAAGAATTTTTAAAAAGGTGTTTTCTTACCATTAAAATAAAGAAATAGAAAACCCACATCCATCCTAGATTCTCCTGGATCAAAGACACTAGATACTGAAAAGAAAGGAGGGGAAAAAAATTACTCAAACTGGGAAGATAAGCATGACTTTCATTTTCTAGAATTTGTGGGATGTCAGTGCTCCATATAGAGCTGAGCACAAAACCTTCCGGCTGATCTTTCCCTGTCAGAAGAGATGAGTCAGGACAGCAGCTTTTCTGTGTAAAACCCACAGTCTCAGCAAAGCAGATACCATCCTGAAGCTTTACAGTAACTCATAGCAGCACAAAGACAGAACTGAACTACAGTTTCAAAGGGTGACAAATTGACTCTGCTGAATACAAGGTTTTTGCACAGAACACTGGGACATAAGTGGATATAAGTACTCTCAGAAGAACTAAAAGCTCTAGAACGGTTTATAAATTACACAGGAGGCATTTTCAAGGGCTGTGCAACCACTAACTACTTAACCCTCCATCATAGGCAAGACGCTTGAGATACAGTCTGTTCTGAACTGCATCCTAGCTCAACAGGACTACAAAGGTTACATACAAAAGAAAATGTATTCCCTATCAGCAGATTTATATTCAGAAGCTGTACAAGGGCACCCCTTCTTCACTACTGCATATATTAGCACGAAACAGGATCCGAATTTCTAACATGTTCATTGTGCATTTGCTGTTATTCACACACCCCCAGAATGACATCATGGTCGCCTCTGTTGAAATAAAGGCAATGCTAGAATGAGAGGCAGGTGGAATTTTTCAGAACCAAAGACTCAATTTTTATGATGCTGTAAGTTTGAATGGTATGTGTGTGGGAAGATGGAAACACTGTAGACAACACAAGAACTTTGAGATGTCAACAAAGCACTTTGTAGTTCTCCGTGTTTAACGGAGCTAAGTGGCATCCTTCCTACGAAATACAGAATGATCGTATTTGTCAGGCAACCAATGGCAAGTACAAACCAAAATCCCCTCCCAGAAAAGAAACTTGCATGTCTTGCCCACGTCCTTGGTATTTTACCAGCACTAGAGGATGCCTAGAATAGAACTGGCTTCAACCTTTCCACTAAATCCTCCTCTTGCTAAAGCACTACTGTGTTCTTCCACATAGTTAACACTTGTATTTGAGAAGAAAGAATGTCCCCAGTGGGCACACTGTCAGCTTCCTTCTCTGTAACAGTCTAGTCTTCAGACCTCTGGCAGCATTTTGTAAGGACTATCAAAGCAAGTGGCGCTGGATTTACAAGGTGTAAAAGACATCCAGAGATAAAGAGGGGAAGCACAAGTAAGAGCAAATCTTAAATTACTTTATAAACAGTGTAACATTCAAAACAAGTATTCTAACTTTATTTGGTTATGCAGGTAAACTTTTCTGTATTTCTAGTTTTACTATTATCTTTGAAGAAAAAATCCCAAACAAACTTCAAAACATTTTACTTTCACTGTGTGAAGCTGACCTTTACTTGCTTTTTTGAGTTCAAGATATGAAAGTAGCATTTGAATTATGGAAGTGTCATAACATTAGCACTATGAATACTCAGCTTTTAATCGAATTGCTTCCACCGGAAGCTTAAAAAACATGGTTCCCTTTGTTGTTTCCTAAATAAATAAATATTTAAGAAAACATCAAAACACCAACCTTTTCTCTCTCTCTCCATGCAACTTTAGACTGAGGAATGAGCTACCATCTCTAACCACAACAGACTCTTTGCCTCCTTCCCCAAGACCTGTTTTCCATTGGCAGCCTCACCTGGCCCACTGCAGCACCAATACTGCCTGTTCCATCCACAATTCCTGTGACAGTCGCCAGAGCCTCACTGCTGCCTCTCACCAGATCCTGGCGCCCCAGGTCAGCAGAAATTGCAGAACTGATCATGTTAGAAGGCCCTCCGATGAAAAAACCTGGAAGTGCCGAGAAAAGGGCATGAGGATAGATTCTCAACAGAACATCTTCAAAACAGATCTTCTACTGTGCAAAGGTCAGGGAAAGGATTAAGCCTAAGGACAGTGATCACAGAATAACTGTAGGTAGAAATGTACCCTCACAGCTGCAAGTATATGGTCCTGGCACACCTTGCGCACCTGGAGTATGATGAACACAAACTACCAACCAGTACACTTCCATCCAATATCAAAACTAAGATAATTAACTGTGGCACACTGCAAGAAGAGTCAGGACACACCAAACTGAATACAGAAAGCACTTCTGAACAACATGCATATACAAACACTTGAGATGAAGCAGATTTAGACACATTTCTACTCTGGAGTAGTACACCCCCATGCTACTGCCTCAGTCTCCAGGGACTGGTGAAGGAGGCAGAAGGGGAAAAAATTGCACCAGGACAGTTTTGAAGTAGAAGTGTTTGAAAAGAAAGGCTCTATTCATGCAGGCTAATCTTAGTTCCATGTCTGGTAGCACACAAAGCTTGTGACCTCTCATAGTACACAGAGCTTTTGAGGTTCTGACAGACACCCTCAGATTTTAGCTGCAGCTCATGACTTTGCCATATATATACTTCCTCACATACCAGATCCCTGCTAGGTGTTTTGGCTTATATCCATCCTCATCATACTGAGCCGAGACAGACACCTTTAGTTCCAAGCCATTCTATACAGTCTATCCCTCTGTTCGGCAGTTTTCCTACAGCTGTATTCCAAAAGCAACAGAAATTGGGCCCCAGCTTTTACTCTTTGTGTAAAACCAGCAGATATAGCAGCATACACAAATATATTATCCCCATCTGAGGCCGGCATTACTGATTTTTCTGCAAGGGGTGTGTGTGATTGGGTCCAGTCAGCATGGCTTCACGAAAGGCAGGTCCTGTATGACTAACCTGATCTCCTTCTATGATGGGGTAACCTGCTTATTAGAGGAAGGAAGGGCTGTGGATGTTGTCTACCTTGACTTTAGCAAGGCGTTTGACACAGTTTCCCACAGCATTCTCCTTGAGAAACTGGCTGCTCGTGGCTTGGATGACTACAGCCTTGGCTGGATCAAAAACTGGTTGGAGGGCCGAGTCCAGAGGGTTGTGCTCAATGGAGTCAAGTCTGGTTGGCGGCCGGTCACGAACGGTGTCCCTCAGGGGTCAGTGTTGGGGCCTCTCCTGTTCAACATCTTTATTGATGACTTGGATGAGGGGATAGAGTGCACCCTTAGTAAGTTTGCAGATGACACTAAGCTGGGTGGGAGTGTCGATCTGCTTGAGGGTAGGCAGGCTCTGCAGAGGGACCTAGATAGGCTGGATAGATGGGCAGAGACCAATGGGATGAGTTTTAATAAGGCTAAATGTAAAGTCCTGCATTTTGGGCGTAACAACCCCCAGCAGCGCTACAGGCTCGGGAAGGTGTGGCTGGAGAGCTCCCCAGCAGAGAAGGACCTGGGGGTGCTGATTGACAGCCAGCTGAACATGAGCCAGCAGTGTGCCCAGGTGGCTAAGAAGGCCAATGGCATCCTGGCTTGCATCAGGAATAGTGTGACCAGTAGGAGCAGGGAGGTGATCTTGCCACTGTACACGGCACTGGTGAGGCCACACCTCGAGTACTGTGTGCAGTTTTGGGCACCGCAGTTTAGGAAGGACATTGAGCTACTAGAGAGGGTGCAGAGAAGGGCAACTAAGCTAGTCAGGGGTCTGGAAAACAGGCCTTATGAGGAGAGGCTTAAGGAGCTGGGGTTGTTTAGCCTGGAGAAGAGGAGGTTGAGGGGAGACCTTATCGCTCTCTTCAGCTACTTGAAAGGCCATTCTAGGGAGGCGGGTGTTGGCCTCTTCTCCCTTGTGACTAGAGACAGGACTAGAGGGAATGGGCTTAAGCTGAGCCAGGGTAGGTTTAGATTAGATATGAGGAAGAATTTCTTTACTGAAAGAGTGGTTAGATATCGGAATAGGCTGCCCAGGGAGGTGGTGGAGTCACCATCCCTGGAGGTTTTTAAGAAGAGGATAGATGTGTTTCTTCAGGGGATGATTTAGGGGTAAGAGTAGTGTAGGGCTCTCGGTTGGACTAGATGATCTTGAGGGTCCTTTCCAACCGTAATGACTCTGTGATTCTGTGTGTGTATATATATGTCTATGAGCATAACAGTGGCGTTTAATATGCTACCTGTAATTGCCATGATCACAGCATTGATGGGTTTGTTGTTTGGAGAACCTGCAAGAGAAAGACCAAGTGAGTGTAAATAGAACAAATTAACTTAAGGAAGCCACTTATTTAGGATCAGAAAGAAGTGTGCAAACACCAAATTTGAACTGCCTGTTCAATTAGCTACACAGTAGTAACTTCTGTTTGACTACAGACCTCTACAGAGATTAGTCTTACTGCAAAGGCATTTAGAGACTAAAGATCCAGAAGTTTGCCCAAAGCACTTTATAGTAGAAAAAATTGTTATTAAAATTTTGTGCCCTAATTTGTTATCAGATTTGCCTGGCTCTGGGTTCCAGTTCTTGTTATGCTTCTTTCTATGACACAGAGCTTGTATATATCCACCTTGAAAACACATTTGAATAGCAAGAGAATTCTCTGTCTGTTTCTCAGGGGAAGTTAGACATCTCTCCCACCATGAAGTATTGGGCAGTTGAATCACCCTTCCACTCACTATGAATTTACCAAAATTTTTTTCTAAAATACAGAAATTAGATCTGGAGGTAGAAATCCAGCAACTGCCTAAACAATGCTTCACAATAAAGTAAAAAATACAAAGCTCCATATCCTCACTCCTCCTTTAAAAGCCATACTTGGCTATCTGGAGGTTCTGCTTGCCTTTTCAGGAACAGCATCATACTGTGTTACACGTGGCTGATTTTCCACTACAGTCTTTCAGTGCTTTTCAGGCACTGCTTTCCCCAATACCTCACTTCTAGGCATCACCCAAACTCCTTATTCACAGCTTCAACTTCAGGGCTCACATACGGTCAAGTTACCACACCTAAGGCAAGGTGCAGCCCTCATTATATATTCTCAGGCCACTGTTATTTTTATGTGCAACATGCTATGAGCATGAAGAGGTTTCCTGGTTTGGCTGATGGAAATGTAATTATCACGCTGCAGTAACTTTGTATCATCTGTCTGAGCCTTTGCTATCTGGCTGGACAGACCTAAGCACAAGACACTTGGACCTCTGGCTGCTCTACTATCTAGAACAAACTTTAAATTTCATCAGCAATGATTTTATATTTGCCTTCAATTCACATTTGAAAGTAATGGGTTAGTACAAAGCCTATAAAACTCCAGTGAATTCCACCAAACCAAATCCTTGTTACTTAATGATATTACCTTACTGACCTTACTTTGAGACTATCTAAGCCAGCATACTTCTGAAAGGCACATTTTACATTATGTGTCCAGCTCTGAGAGAAGTTTATGTCCACAGATCAAAAAGTGTTCTATAAAAGGCAGTCTATATGGCCACCCCATTTTGAGGGAAGACACAGAGAAGTGAAATGACATCCCAGTGAGTTAAAGGACTCTGGTAACACAGGACACTATCTCTGAAGACATGAAACTGTTACCCTTAGAAGAGATTCATAGATGTTTCACAGAAATGAGATCTGCCTGTCTCCTCCTACTCAGCTTTCCTGACAGACTCCTTTCAGTATCTAATCACTGAGAACTACATCTACTACAAAAGAGGCAGAAACTCTTTGATTTCGCCAGTTAAAAAAGTGTAACTGGTAAAATCTAAGATCTCCTGCCTCTTTGTAGTGTATATATATACTCCAGCACAGATCTGTCCACAGATTCTTTTTCCTTACTATAGGGATGCACCTGAGATTCCCTGCTCTGTCATTTGTGGTGTTGATACAATGACAATGCCAAAAATCTCACTGATACTGAAGAGGATCAGTACCATAACTCACCAGTGTAGGGAAATCCAACCACTCAGCTAATTATTTTCCATCTCATTAAGCAGAGAATAGATTTTTCTGTGCAGTGCCATGCTTCAGACAAAATAGGCTAAAAGGCATCATCCTGATCCAGAAGCAGTTTCAAGACAGGAAACATAACTAGAATAGGCTGTGCTCTGGTTCTCTCCAAGAAGCACCAAATTAACCTCTTATCATTGTGCAGCAATAGCATACTCACGGCTGTATCCAAAAAGAGAGCCTATAGCAAAGAGCAGGCTAATTGCTAGCACTGGGGCTCTCTTCTGTAGCACGTCAGAAATCAAGCCCTGGATAGTCCCACCTGCAAAAAAAATAAATCATTGTCAGGCTCAGGATGTTAATACCTTGAACAAAAGTCATTTCACTGAGTGCAGTGTCCTCTTGCTTTCTCACCAATATGCATTCCAAAATCTTAAAAATTAAGTCTCTTGTCTGGACACAGAGACAACAGAAGACTTAAGTGGCTCACACACAGAGCAGGGAAAGGAATCATACTGCTTTCCCAGGAAATCATGACTTTTTCACTGGCACACAAGTCAGCAATGCTCCTGCTTTCCTTGTCCTTCCCCTACAGGACCATGACAGCTCTAGGATCACCACAACTCTGGATGTAAGCAAACTTAACATTGTGGCTGCTTTCTTTAATGGAAAAGGCAGGGAAAACATCAGCACACAGGGGCCTCACATTCCCTGCTCTCTCACCTACTTACAGTAGGTGCAATTAATTGCAACAAATGCCGATAGCTGATAAAAATCACCTTATGTATCATTGCTACCTCTGTAGAAACTGCTCTGCTGGTAAAAACTAGATGTTGAGAAAGCCCAACACAAAATGCCACAGAGGCAAAAAGGTTGACCCTGAACAGATCAAAACAATGATGTCTATTCTAGGAAAGCTAGCTGGACAAGGTAATAAAGCAAGAGACTGAGCACAGGAGAGTGGAAGTCTAATCACATACACAGTATGTTCTTTATTCTGGAGAAACGGGGTCAGACTTTGCAGTCTGCAGAAACAAGTGCAATTACATTTTATTTCTGAACATAACACAGTTGTGCCTGCTCTGCCGAGATCTGTGCCAAGTCTGTTCTTAAAAATACAGGACAGAAGGGACAGTAAAGAACCCAGTAAGTCTAAATCTAAACTCTCCCTCAAGGGTACCTGTCAGAAAGGAAGAAGCAAGCAGCAAAACCACCATTTTGTACACAGCACTTTTCAAGAAGTCCTAGCGAGTAACAAAAAATGCCAGCTGGGCATAATGTCCAAGAACATGACAGTGCCCTTTAAATTATCTGTAAACTCTTCAGGGGGCTCACATACTCTGTGTTTTAGGGGAAAAAAAAAACCAAACAGCTAAAGCAGTCATACACAGAATTAGACTTTTCACACAATGAGTAAACAGCTAGATCCTGCTGAACATGACTGCTCTGAGCTGCATTCGCTCTCTTTCATTGTCAAAGACTAGCAGCACAACAGCAGGAAGATGTCACTCACTTGCTCACTCACCTATGATTCCTCCCACATCATACCAGATCGAGAGCTGGTCAGCTTCTGCCTCCTTCCATCCAAAGTTGTTGCTGAGGTAGAAGGGCAGCCAGAAGAAGAATGAGTAATTCACCAGTTTCAAGCAGGCGTAGGCCAAAGAGTACTGGAACAAAGAGAGGGCCAGCAAACAGTTAGCACTTGAGAAATGCAAACAGTGTTTCTGCTTCTTCCCATAAAGCTCTGTATTAAGCTAAAGCTTTCAGGGGAAAATGCTTTTGCATTTCATGTAAGAAGGCAGCATTATGAAAGCTTAATGCTAAACATCAAAGGGAACCCAGAAATACAAAAATCACTGTCAAGAAGCCTATTTTCTTTTCACTGAATGCAACAGGTTAAAACACTTTTAGTCTAATCTTGAAAGGAAACAACACAAGGCTTCAAAAAGTGAAGAAAATTTAATTCACCTTCTGAAAAGAAAGGACCCAACCATGTGACATGAAACAAGTTTGAGATTTAGTCATCTGTGCATCATTCAGAGAAAAGTTATGTGAAGTAGTTCCTCTGTGCTGTCTTTTGCTGCTCAGAAGACTTACCTGCTTATAGCGCCAGAAAAGAAAGTTTTATTCTTCATCTATAGGCAGGCATACCAGGACACAAGATGAAAAGTTTAGCCAAAGCTAAGCACATGCTTCCAAACCTAAGAGCTGAGACAACCTCCTGCTTTTGACTACTGGGCTCAAGTTCTCCTTAGCTAGCAAGAGATCTCAGTCTTCACAGCTTTCATGTGTGGGGCAAAGATTTGTTCCCTGGGATTACTGGCCTAGCATGCAAAGAGAAGCCATAATTGAAGAGGTAAAAAAGCATGAAGGTGGAAAAAACAACCTGTTAGAATCACAGCTTTGGAGACTGCATAATTATGTGTATGTACACACTTGTTTTTGAATTTCAAAAAGCAGATCTTTCTATATATTAAACTCCACAAAATCATCTCTTCTGAATTTATGTTATTTTAATAGATACATCATAGGATCATAGGATTGTCAGAGTTGGAAGGGACCTCAAAGATCATCCAGTTCCAACCCCCCTGCCTGGCAGGGACACCATCCACCAGATCAGGTTACCCAGGGCCCCATCAAGCCTTGTCTTAAAAGCTTCCAGGGATGAGGCTTCCGCAACCTCTCTGGGCAACCTGTTCCACTGTCTCACCACCCTCATAGTGAAGAACTTCTTCCTAATATAATATTAAATGTGTTTTCTGTTCTCACAGACTAATCTCCGCCATACATATAAGACACAGAGATGTTTGGTAGAGTTCTCCTGCCTCTGAGTGTTAAAAGTGCACTGTATAAAGCAGTATTTCTTACAGTATGCTTGGAAACTGCCTGCCAGAATGTCTGAGTGATTAAACATTGAATTTGGAGAGGCTCAGGGGAAAGCTGTCTGTACTAAACCCTTCCAGCATATCACTCAGCAAGAGAATAGAGGAACTACAGAAAAAATGTCAAATAAAGTCTTCGTGGAATCTTAACAAGGCTTTGGAGGATCCCTTGGTATTTGGTCTCTCGCAGATCTGACAGTGTCCTGGTTTGGCTGGGCACTGATCTGACATCAGATAAAACTCAGATTCAGAAGTTGTCATGTTGCTAGGTTAATGCATAGAACATGTCCTCAAAATCCCAAGTACAGAAACAGCAACATCAGTTGTATAGTACCTCATGTTCTGGGCAATGAAAAAGTGCCACACATTACCTGAGGAAGCTTCCATCACTAAGAAATTTAGCCTAAAGGTTCTTTGTCCATCAGCCCATTCATAACACCACCAAAAACAAAGCCAAAATTTAGATGGCACTTAGTCATATTAGGAAAAAACTCAAGATGGTTATGCTTCTCTTGCCACCCCTCAACCAAGGTCTTAACAGATCTTTCCAGCACTCTAAACACTGACAATCCACCCAATTCTGGATTTTGTGTTACCTTAATCAGAAAAATCAACCGCTTTACTCATTAAGGTTATCTGACAATACTGTCTATTCAGTAGTTCTGCTTCATCATCAAATGCAGACACTTCACACTGTATTATTGAGCCAGCCACACTGTCTCCTTTCTTTTACTGGTTCTAGTATTCAGAGGGCACACAGCCTACCAAAGAAGAAAGTTAACATTGTTTTTTTAGTAAGAGCTTCATTTTTCAGATGAACCAAATCCATGAACTGGGCAATGCTGCTGATGCAGATCTCACACAAGGGACAGGATATGTGGAAACCGCATCACCAGGCCTTGTTTCCAGCTGTTTATAAAAAACCCACCTACTTCAGTACATCATCTGCTTTAAGGCAACCAAAAAAAGACAAGCCATTCCTCAGGGCAGTGTAGCTACCTCACTAAGAAACCATCCTACAGCCACCTTTGCTCATGGCTTCCCTTCTCAATTCAGAAAGGGCAGGATCTCTGCTGCCCTTAGTTGGCTCATTCTACGCGCTACATGAAGCAAGAGTCTGATGGGAAGACCAAAATGCAGCCGCATACCCAGGCAGTATTATAAACGCTGTGCAAAAGGATAACAGTCCCAATCCCAAGGTTTTAACAGCATAAGAAATCAATCTGTCAACAATTATAACACATGGTCAACATATTAACAATGATGTCAACAAATGCTGACAACACAAAAAATCAGTTTTATGTTTAACAATATGTATTTAACAACACTCAAGAAACTGTATCCTCACCAGTACTACACCCGGAAGGCAACAAGCCTGGAAAAAGCCAATGGCTTTTGGCTGGTTGTCAGTGTCCGATGCTTGAATAGAGTAATTCCGGTCATCGTCATCTGCATCATCATTGCTCATTAAAGGTCTGTTGGCATCTTCCTCCACACTGCCACCTTCATCTGCTCCAAGCTCAGGGAGGCCTAAGTTTTACAAGGGATATGCAACAGGAAAAACAGACCACAGCATGCTCACCCTCTCCCCACTCTAAAGCTGTGCTCACTTCTTTTAAGCAATTCTCCCTTCTAGCAATTCCCTTGCTCTCCCATACCTCCATCCTTCTTTGGCTTAGAAACTCTTCTAGGTGGTGTTCTGCAGTGTCGAAAGTTTCTACCCTTTTTCTTCTAGTGCTCTTGAAAGTATTCTGTCTGATCCTGGCGTCGGCTTTGTCTGTTCTGAATGTCTGGCCATTAGTTGGAAAACACAACAAATTAGTGCATTTTCCCCCTTTATTTAGTGGTTGGGATCCTCGGACCTGGCTCCTGGCTACCATTTCCCTTGAGCATGGAGGCTGAGAGTACCAGCAACTATTCAGACAGCAGCTGCCTGTTAATGCCCCACTGGAACGGAAACCCCAGGAACTACACTGTGCTTTCTGGGCCTCCTGAGTGCTCTTACAAGCACTCTTTATGGCAGCTTTAGTGCTACCAATTTTATAGCCTTTGCAGGCACCTGGGAAACTTACTCTGGGAAACTTACTTGGCCCTACACAAAAGACCAAAAGTTCTTTCGTTTTCCTGTTACACTGTGGCTTACCTACCTTCTTCTCAGAGAAGGACCATACCCCAACTGAGAGCTATTTAAGCAGCTGCAAGAGACCTACAGAGGAAGAGTACTTTTCCTTCCCACTAAATAGTTAAGGTTTGCCATAGTTTTCTCCTTCAACAGCCAGTTATCAGTTTGTCTACTGTTTCTTTAAAAAAGACTGATTTTCCAGGTGAAGAACAACTGATGATTAGGCACATCCTAATCGAGGTGTTAGAGCCAGGCTGGTTTATTTTGGTTTTTTAAAATATCTAGTCCCTATCCACCTGATGCTTGGTGACATCTAGTGTGATCTTGGCAAGTAAAGCATTTGCTCCATCAAATACACTAAAGTGCAACATCATTTTCCAAGAGCCCTGAGGATAAGCACTTTCAGAACAAGCAGTACTTTTAGTATGACACTTTGTGCTTTCCACAAAGGGACTGAAATGCTGCAGTTCTCTTCTACTTACCCACTTCCTTCGGTGACGTCAGGAGCCCAAAGAAGACAATGATTCCTCCAGCAAACTGTACTGAGGCAGTCACCAAGAAAGCATACTGGAGACAAATAAATAAAAGATTATTTTTTCAAACCACTTTCAGTCACTTAGGCTTCCCTGACTAATGAGGATTTCTTTACATTCCAACCTGTCAGAGAGTAAACACAGCTACAACAAAACTGACTACATCCATAAAACTTGGAAACAAATGATCTCTGCATCTCCTGAACAAAACTGGTTTTATCCAGGCTGATGGACCACACTGCCACAGCTGTTTTAGTATACTAAAGTGACAGCAGTGAGGACAGAGCTCACCCAACACAACCACAGATCCTGCTATATTGGAAGGGACTGCTCAAAGAAGGATCAAACACCAAATTCAGACCACATTGCTCAGGGCTTTCTTCAATTAGGTCCCGAAATCCTCCAAAGACAGATCCTCCAGGTTCTGGCCCCTTTCCAATGCCTAAATAACTTCACAGTGAAATAGTTTTCCAAATATTCAGTTGGAATAGTCTCTGCTTCACTTATACCCACTGCTTTTTAGCTTCCTTATTGTGCAGCCCAGGAAAGAGTCTGGCTCTGATTTCTCAAGCAATCTTCTCATGGGCTTTGGAAGGCTGCTATTTAGTACCCCAGATCTCCACATCTCCAGGGAGACAAGCTCAGATCTGTTAGTCTGTCCTCATAGGTCACACGCTGCAGCGCTGGTTTCCTTACATTCTCTGTACTCAACTGCCTGTCTGGCCTCCTCCCAGTTAGAGAAGCTATGCATCTATGCCTGTCAGAACCTCTCCACTATTCCGCAGCAGTGACTTCAGTTTAGTAAGAACTTGTGATGGATGACTCTGAAGAGCACTTAAGCCACCCAAATCAGAAGAGGGTATACTATGACACTACAGTTCTTCAATACATCAGTCCCATTTATAGAGGAGACTCAGGCTCACTTCTCCCAACTTGGAAGGGTCAGGAAAGAATACACTTTCTATTCTGCCTACAGCTTGCCACCACAGAATTCAGGAAGATGAAACTGGACACACTGAGACTTATCTCAGAGACAGGATAAGAAACTAGTCTCTGGTAACCTAATCAGACATGCAGTCCTAGCTAGAAGCCAGACAACAATACCTACCTCATAGCCGTATTTGAGAACACAGGAGGCAAGGAATGCCCCGAGGATATTTCCCACAGATGCACAGGCACTCCAGAGTCCAAACACAAAACCTCTCCTGCAGATGAGGAAGAAAATTTGAAAAAGGCAGTGTGGCAAGAGCTGAGATTAGAACCAAGACAGACACAACATTCAAGTGAGCTTTGACCTATGAGTAAGAAGTTGCAGCATTCTCCCATCCCACTTTAAACAGACTTAAAGGTCTCTTAAAAAACAGAATAACTTGGGGATACCAAATAGGTAACTGAGGAATGTTCTACCCTGAAACATTTGTGTTATAGCAGAGGCAAGCTGGTAATAAAAGCCTTACAAGCTATGGCTAGAACTGTCCTGCAATACTCTAAAGTAACAGAGTTGAATCTACAAGTCTTCCATTCTGCCTCTTCAGTGATAAGTACGCAGAAGCAGATTTTCCAGTGGCATGAAAATTCAAATTCAGCCACTCTGCACTACAGGACTTTTGAATTTTGAACTTGTGCCTTTAACACACACAACTGTGTTCACGTCAAGCTGTTCTGTGGCTCCAGAAAACAAAGAGAATAAAAATTTAAAAAAAAAAAAAAAGAGAAAAAAAAAAAAAAAAAAGAGGTAACAGTAACAAGTAAGGCATACTTCATCCCATACAACTTTAATTCTGACCTAACTGTTGGCTGTTTTAGTTTGAGACTTTCAGCTCAATCTGCTACTCAGCAGCTCAGATAAGTAAGTCTCTGAAGAGACCTCAACTTACCCAGCTTTTCCAAACCAATTGCCCATGACAGCAACCACACAGGGCCAACCAGTAGACTGCAGCAAGCCATTCACAACCCAGAGACAGCAGTAGAACCACTTGTTGTAGAAATGCAACCATTCTGTGAGTGTACCAAAGAAGAATACCTAGAGAGGAGGGGAAAAAAAAGAAACAAAAACCAAGGAAGAAATCTTCAGGCTACTGTTGAGAGCCAGGCAGGAGTGGGGTCTTAAAAAAGAAACCACGTATCAGGGAGAAGGTCCCCCACAGGGGCCAGGCCAAAGGTAGAACTGGCATCTTTTAAGAAAACAGCCCACAGCTAATAGCACCCTCTGCTGAGCCACCACAGCACGGACTCCAGAGCACAAACACCGAGGACAAAAGTACTGCCACAGCACTTCCACTCCAAAAGACTTTTATCTTCATAAACAGCACAGTTGCAATAGGAGAGGAGAATAAATAGACAAACGCTTTCAGTAACAATGCTAAAAATACAGTAGCTTCTTGATCTGCTATCGTACTGACATCTGAATCCACAAGGCTCTATGCAAACACAAAACCCTCAGCAGACATTTATCTTAGCAAAATTTAACATAAATACTACAGCCAGGTCTCAAATTGCTAAGAGCCCTAACTCAAACTAGCCAAAATAAACAGACTTTGTGGCAGGCTGTGACTGATGTATGTTTGTGGTCACGTGTCTGCAGAACGCAACAGGCCATAGTGGGCTTTGTAGCCGCTGGGTAAATCAAAAGCACTCCATACATTTTACCACTACTTAAATAACCAGAAAACCACAGGGACATAAAACGGATTCATACTTATCTGCAGTGGCTTCAACCTGAAGAACCCTTTTGTTTTAAGCAGACATTCTTCTTTGACACATGCCCTCTCAGCAATTACAAAAATCAGTAAACGAATGCTTAGTATTGTTAGCATGTCCTTTAGAGAAGACAGCAAAGACTGCATCTGGAAGCAAAAGCCTTGATGACAACAGACGTGGGCTGGGAGAACAGTTAAACTAGGCAACAGTCTCAGTAAGTCCAAATACACCAATCTTGTACAAAAGCTGTTCATCAAGTCTCCAGACAGTGCCTCAAACTTAGGAATTTCCTTCTGACACAGAATCCATAAATAGAAACTCCAGGAAGAGGTGGGTCATCAGAGTAGCTCTAAGCTTTAGACAATGCAGTAAGTGCATCTAGGACAAAGTTTTACATGCAGCCTTTGAAAGCACTAAGGTACAGCTACAGCTGATGAGCAAATGCACAGAGAAAAAGAGCCTGTTCTCTCCTAAAGTAAAACTCTAACCAGGAACCGTAAGAGAGGTTTAGAAATCATACTACTGTGTTCTGACTTACCACTAGAGCTGAGGAACACATGCCAAAAGACAGAACCCAGCGTAAATTCAAGCGATCCCCAACTATGCCACTGACAAAGAGACCCTAAGGACAAAACACAACATTAAAGTCACAAGATTTGCAGCTGTTATCCACAAGAATTAAAAGGGTATAGAAGGGTCAAGCTGATCCATATGTTGTTGTCATACCACCTTACAGTTTGATTCTAGCCACTTCTGCCACCAAATAAACCCTGTTCATAGCTCTTAATTAAATTTCTCATCTTTAAAAAACTCTTGGGAGAGATAGAACTAGCCCTCCTACCCACTGGGGATAAGGGTGTGAGAAATTTCCAGATGATAGCATTTCCTCTTGCACTTGCTAACAAGCATCTTCACAGGGGTAACAGGAATGGGCAGAACTGTCAGAAAGTGAAAGAAAAAAATTCTTCTCCTGAGCTAAGCTTTTTAACTGCATTAGTGCTAGGCAAGTCCAAGAAGATCCTGTTTGTCCCCTCCAAATGTGGCTGTGACCATCCCAATGAGATTCAACCAAAGCCTAGCAGCTTTTTGTTAAGTTTTACTCACCACAGCATAGGAAAACAAAAAGATAGTGTCCAGTGTCCCCAGGAAGAGAGTTGCTTCTTCTGCATTTGGAAATAAATGGCTGCTGTTCCAGAGCTAGAGAGAGAAAATTTTAACAGGTAAACAGCATGAGGCACAGCTCATTCTACTCTTTTTTGATGAAAATCCCAACTCCAAAGTATAACAGCATCTGACCCCAGCAACCTCCCATTCCTCCAACACTTTAATTATCAAATCAAGAACAATTCTAGCATTAGCTACTGCAGAAAATGTCCACTGCCACTTTGTTTCACTTCTGAAGGGCGAGCTAGCAAACAAGAAGTGAGAAATGCTCATTCCACCTGGATCAAGACAAAGAACTGGCAAAACAAACCCTACTTCTAACAAGCATGCAACTGTGAGACAGCTTCTTACACAGAAACACTGATGAGCACCTTAATGAATAATACAAGAAAGGAATATTCTGTTTTATGTGCAGTCTATTCTGTACTTATCTTGCTGTCTTCACTGAATGAATAATTCCCTTAAAGTATTTGTGACAGCAACTGTAATAAGAAATGACAGACCACAAACAGAAAAAAAGAACACAAAAGGGGCAAGGGGAAGAAACAGACTAGTTGGAAAACATTTACAATGAACTCCAGTCACTAATGCTGTTATTTTCTGTGCTTACTCTGAGTTCCATTTTACTTTCAATATGATCAAAAATGGGAAAAAGACTCAACTGTCCCCAAACTAAGATTAGTCACATCTGCTGAATAAGGCAAGCTTTGAGGACGACAAAGAACAAATCTAGTTAACCAGGCCAAAGTCTTCTTCCCTCCCTACCATGCACCCATTAGAAAACAAACAAACCCAATCCAAACCTGACCTATGGATACACCTAATTCCAGTATCATCAGTTTTAGCTTGATTCTACCTCTTCAGGAGAACATCCTGTACAGACAACACTAATTACATGTCCACTTTGTTTAAAGGATGTCACGTTGGTTACACAGCTTCTGCTTGTCTCATGTGCCCAAGAAAACTAATAAATTCCTTGAAAAATACTTTTTGCTACTTGAGGCCACCAATACCTACTTACGCTAACAGCTTTCAACTTTTTCCTGGAGAACCACAAGCTATAAGACTCTTAGAAAGAGAATCAAATCCTCTGTCATCAAGCTTAAATTCATTAAACAACCTCCAAAGAACTCAGAAATTTTTAAAGGCTCAAAAGTATAGATCCAAGTTGTCCTCCTAATGAAATCACACTAGGGCCTACACTAAACAATTGCAAAACATTTTGTTAGACTTTAAAAAATATTTGAAGTATAGAAAAACAATTATTAGTTGTTAGTTAAAAAGAAATACCAAAGTTCAAAACTAATAGCATGTGACTTCTCTGCTCATGTCCTTAATCTGTTCTATCAGTTTCCCAAAATGCACTGTACTGTTAACAGACATAACCTCGACTGACACCATAAGGGCCATTTTGACCATTTTTCTTGATCAGACACATACACTTCAACATCCAGAAACACTAAATCTTCTATATAAAAACAAATTTAAAAAAACAAAATCAAAATTACTTCCAAAATTTCTTTGAATGTCAGCTAAAAAATCAAATTATAAACACCCTGCCATCCATTTTAGCATCCCTGAGATGCTCACTCCTTTCTGTCATACTTCAAAATCTGTCATACTATGAATACATCACAGGCCTGATTTACTGTTTTCACTTATCACAAAAAGACAGCATTTATCCTCCCTCCCTCAGTCAAATGTTCAAATAGCCAATGATTTCCAATGCAGGAAGCACTCAAGCAACTGGCTTGGAACTCCCTGCTCTAATAGATCTTGTGGCCTGTGACCAAGCTGTTAATGTAAGGTTTCTTCCACTTCTCAGAAGCATCAGGATAAGCCACTGCTGAAAACAAGCATGGCCCTAAAAGGACTACAGGTATGAGCCAGGAGGTAGCTCTTGTATCCCCGTTTGTGAGATGCAAGCAGTATACAACTTCCTTTTCTTCAAGCAAGCACTGCCAAAACTCCCACCACTTTCACTGAAGCTAGGATTTTACAGACAAGGGGTACTGGATGTTCAGCACTGTTGGAAACTGATCTTTTTTTAAATGTAAGACAAAATGTCATTCTTCAGTATCAATTCAAGATAAGCAGCTAGCACATTCAGATAGCTTTCTTCTCTCCTACTCTGGTTATCCTTTCAACAGGATGGCCGCAGAGGCACTGTCACAGAGAAAGCCCCAGCCAGGGTTTTACAGAGATCTCTCTAAGTCCGCTAAGTGCTCTTGTTTATTGCCTCCCACACTTCAGACGTAGGGTTCCTCTTTCCTCCCTCTTCCCCCACCTCCGTGCTGCTGGCTACTACAGAGATTCTCCTGGGGTTCCCATTTCCATTGGAATACTATAACTTCTTGAGAAGTTTCTCTCTGGGGACCACTAGGAAAGATTTCATCATCAACTGACGATCCACAAAGCTATTTCAGACACCCTAAGTTCCTACTCACATTCCAAGCAGTGTCCCTGCTGGACACCTAAAGGGGCCTCTTCAGCACCACAAGCTCAGCACCCTGGGAGTTACCCATCTTTCTCTGCACTTGTCTATGCCTTGTGTCCTTACCTCATATGGCCGGAGTTCAAGGGCCGTGCTGTTCAGGTAGGAAGGAGTCCATTGGCTGGAAATGCTGACTTTGACATTACTGAATGTCTTTCTGGAAGCATGGAGAAGGGAATAACTGCCAGAAAACACAAAAGCACACATTGGTCAACTCTTCTCTGGAGGTCAGGTGGGAAAAGGTATGCCTCACAATGCAGATACATGCTGTCTAAGCAGGCAGCATAGCAAAGGACTGGCAGTTTTGGAGATAGCAGTCAGCAGCAGGAACTCCCAAATTATGGATGGACACACTGATTAATATTAGAGACTTGTGAAATAGAGTCTTGACTGGAAAAGACCTCCTCGTTTATTTTCAAAAGAGGAGGCGACTGGGCAACAATTAGGTACCTTAGGAGAAAATAAAACCATAAAGAGAAAAGAGATGATGTGCTCATCTGGCTAACCACCATTACAAGTGCTCTTCCAGTGACAGATCAGGTATCAGTGGCAGCATTCCTGTGAAGATCAAACAATATCAGTGAGGCAAAATTTGCAAGGAGAGGCAGTGTGGTATTCCAGTTGGGGTCAGCTGGTGTAACAGACAAGCTTTCAACAAACTAATCTAGTAGACCTTCAAATCTGAAGCAGTGACCTCTCTGTTCTAGAGGCCTGTTCACTTTCCACAAACAGCACTTTCAGAAGCAACAAGGGCATGTTCCACCATGCATGACAGGCATTAGAGTTCTGAGCATCAAAGTTTGCTTCATTCTTTGCTTCAGCTAATTCTTCACCACAGCCACCCACACCCACCCTTCTGCAACAGATTGCTGCCAGCCTGGCACAGTCAGCCTCACTTTTGGTACAAGCCTAGTTTGTGGCTGGGTTCCCCAGGGGCATAGCACACTTAGCTCCACTACTGCATGACTCCCACACTGCCTGGTATAACTAGCTTTTCAGTTTATTTTCAAGGGTGACAGCCAAAGGTTAAGACTATTTCTCTGCCTTCATTCTCCTTCTTAGGACATGCTCTCATCTCCCAAATTCAGTGAAATGAATGCTTCTCTGTGCAGATACACTCAGCCTACCTGAAGAAAGTCAGCAGGAACACAACAATATGATGGTGGGTGCAATGGGACACAAGGCCTCTGTTTGCAGGCTGCCTCCGTAAGCTTCCAGGCAAAGCCATCCTCCTGATCCCTGCTCCTGCCCTTGGTCACAAAGGCTGAATAGTGCTTAGGTCATTTTTCTTCTTGCTTAAACAGAAGAAGGTAGAAAGGGAGGATAAAAGAAAATTAATTAAAATACATGTATAAAATACAGCTGTGTTCCCCAAACAGCTGGAATTCAACAGGAATTCCTACACCATTCCTTCACAATTAGTTTCACACCGCCACCCACCTCATCACCTGTGCATTCCTTGACACCTTCTATGCCTAGAAATGCCTTTTTATTCATATTTGCCCAGTAGCCCTGTGGCGATCCGCAAACCCACTTCTTTTTTTGCTCCCCTCCTAGCAGATGCCTCTTCAATGCTCATTGCCAAAGGACTTCCCCCAGGACTTACCCACTTCCAGTGTTCCCATGTTAAAGGGTATTCTCCACCTTTTACACACACAATGCTCTATGGAGTGGTCATAAATAAACTAACTTTCCACTCCCACCTGGCTAGCTATAGACAGGTGATTAAGTCAAGAGAGCAGCATTTGTTTTCTGGTGGAGAATGGTTTTGTATCTAACTGCCTCTTTAAGACATTGTTGAAGGAATATACCCAAAAGTAGAATTGCAGAGCTGGAAAAAAATTCAAGTAACTGCAAAGACAGTGCTGAAATCCAACAGCTAGGCTCACTGCCTATTCATTCTCAAGTCCTACAATATAGCTCCATCTGTCACTAACCCATTAGTACAGCATGTGGAAAGTCATTCTGGGCTCCACAATTTACAAAGGATATTAAGCCATTGGAGAATGTCCAGAGGAGGGCTACGAAGATGGTGAAGGGAGTGGAGAGGAAACCTTATGAGGAGCAGCTGAGGTCACTTAGTTTCTTTAGCCTTGAGAAGAGGAGATTGAGAGGAAACCTCATAGCTGACTTCAACATCCTCACAGGGGATAGTAGAGGGGAAGAGACAAATCTTTTTAATCTGGTGAATAGCAATAGGACTAGGGGAAATGGGATGAAGTTGAGTCAAGAGAGGTTCAGACTGGAGATTAGGAAAAGGTTCTTCTCTCAGAGGGTGGCTGGGATCTGAAACAGCCTCCCTAGGGAAGTTATCTCAGCAGCATGCATCCAGATAATGCTCTCAGGCACATGGTGTGATTCTTGGGGTGTCCGCCATGGATTTAAGAGCTAGACTTGATGACCCTATTAGATCCCTTCCAGCTCAGATAATATTATGATATGATACTATGATACTTTCCTGCCCTTACTTCTAGGGCATGCCTTAACTTGTAGATAAGAGACATTATCAGTATTGAGAAAAGATTATGATAGACACAGTTCCTTAGTGCTGGCTCACGCCACACTTTAAGACAACTTTAACTGTAAGAACTCATCTTTTCCTGTTCTGTCAATGATGATGTATGTCTGAGTGACAAACAGATGTCAGCTGCTACTGGATACATTAATCATCACAGAAATCAAAGCCACATCTGACCTCAAAAACAGCATATGGCACAGACAGCCTCTGAGTAATAGGGACACAGCTATTACACCTTTGAGACACTGGAGTCATGTTTATCCTACACCACACCTGAATGCCTCCATTCTCATGCAGGACAAACACAGCTAGTCTATACAAGATGTGAGACCATCTGCATCTACACAGCCCAGGTGCAGCTGAGTCACGCCCTCATTCCTCCAGCTATGACAGCTTGAGCTCATGCAGAGGGAAGGCAAGGCCAAACCTAGAAGGGGCATCTTCGTAAGTAGTCTTGAAACTACATCCATCTAAACTTTCAGACCATTTCTCAACAGAAACAAATTAGAACTCAGCACTTACACAGGCATCACACAGTGCTATTCCCTTTCAGAAAGAAGTAAAACTGCTCAGGGCTGTTCTCCTCTAAGCTGCATAAAGAACAGAAAGGAACCAATGTACTTGGTCCAAAGCTTGTTCTCCCTCTTCCTCTCCTTCCACCATGCAACAGCAGACCACTGAGTTCTCCTGAGGAAAGCAAAACACTGCCAGTTGCACAACCCTGTGGGGAAAAGTTCCTTCCTCAGGAAATCAGTTCACAGCCTGAAGCATGAGATTTACTACTCTCTTCATGTCAACACATGCAAATACAGATCTTATTTGCCCAAGACACTGAATCTTTTTAAAGCTAAGCCCTGTTTTTGACCTTAAAGTCACCTTTTTTTTTTATAGCATTTACTGTTGAAATTGTCTGTTCCTCAGAGCTCTTCAACCTCAGCTAGCTTTCTACAAGGCCTTCTGGTACAGGATGACATTTCTCATTTATTTACAGTGTAAAGATGACTATGAAATTTTTTTGGCCTTTTTTTTTTTTTTTTCCCTTTCTCCCTAGGGTAGAAGAGTATTCAAGTAGGAATTTATCCTTACAAATTAAGTCTTCTAATTATTCTGAGAATACCACACTAAATTTGTATTGGAGGGGGAGCAAAAACATGAAGCCAAGATTAACCATAGAACTCAAGGCAGTGAAGCATAAATCTTCCAAAAAAGGAACAGGATTGCTTTTATAGCGTTAGGCTGGTTTGTCTACCTGTTTAGCACTATTTACCTTCAGCTAACCGGTATTTTGAATAAGCTTTCATTAAGCTTTCCAGGTTCTCCCTTATCCCACCACTTAAGGTCAAAATAAGACTCCTTAAGTTCAAAATAAACTTCCTTAATACCACCGTGCCATCCTCCAGAGCAGGCAGGTAAGATCAGAATTAACATTCCTGGGACTTCCAAAGAGCAAAACAAACAAAACTTTAAAAAACACTTACATCTGTACTGCGTTATGCCATCTTCACAAGCAGATGAAAGAAAACGGGCAAAAATCCAATCCCGCACAGGCCCTCTCCGCACCCACAAGGCAGACGGTGGGTCCCCCGAAAGCCCCAGCTGGATGCAGTTTGAGAGGAATCGATCCAAACACAGTGGCGCCCGCCGCGGAGGCGGCAGGCTGCCAGGCCGACCCCGGTAAGGTGGAGGCTGCAGCGGAAGACACCTGGGCCCCGCCGCCTGGCCCGGCCTGACGCATAGGCCGCGCTCCAGCCGAAGGCACACGGCTCACCTGAGGCCAGGCACGGCTCACTTCAGGCCGGCCGCGGAGCCGGCTCCATACGCTATCCTGCGCGCTGCGCTGTGCGGCTTGGCTGGCTTGGGCTGTTCTGCTGAAGCAGCGAGACAAACGATGAGAACACGAGTCTCTTCCCTCAGCGAACCCACGTCCCCGCCGCACGTAGCCACGTCCTCAGCGGGGTGGGGTGAGAAGCGGGACGCTGATGAGCCAGCAGTGACAAGGCACACAGCAGCTCCGCTACAACCGTTAGCCCACCATGATCATTCAACCCTCCACTGTGAAGAGAAACAACCACCCCCGCTCACCGGGCCTGGCGGCCTACACGGTGCTCAGGAAGTCTGAAGGAGACGGTTCTTCCGGCAGGAGAGGTCCCCGGAACGGCGGGATCTGTAGTCCAGCCCTCGCCGCCACCAGGCAGGGCACTTCTGTTCGGTCCCCGGGCGAGCCAAGGACCTTGCCCACTTCCCCTTCGCAGGGGACGGAGAGCGAGCGGCAACGGCACCACTACCCTGTCTGAGTCGGCGGGGTAGGGCAGACGGAGAAGGAGGAGCAGAACTACATTTCCCGCCAGCCCCGGTAGGGCCGGGGCGGGTACAAAGCAGGCGCTACCTGTCCCGGCAGGTGAGCACCAGCAGGTGAGCTGGTGGCTGATCGGGGTAGGGTCTTCTTCCTGAGGCTGCTACCGTGCGCTAGACCAGGGCGGCGGCTCCTCCGCACAGCTGCAGGCCTGTCCAAGAGCCGCGATGCCTTTCTCCAGCTCCGGGGCGGACGATGTCTTCGACTACCTCTTCAAGATCATCCTGATCGGTGATTCCAACGTGGGGAAGACCTGCGTGGTACACCGCTTCAAGACGGGGCAGTACAGCGAGAAGCAACAGAACACCATCGGTGTCGACTTCACGGTGCGTTCGATGGATATCGACGGCAAGAAAGTGAAGGTCGGTGGCCAGAGAGAGTTCAACCCGCTCCATGCGCGACGCCTCCTCGCCATTACCGTGTCGCCGTTTCCAAGCGGGTGCTAGGGAGGCTGTGGGATGCATGGCGTCTCCTGCTCGTTCCTGCTGAAGGCAGCAGGCAAAAGCCGGACGCCTTTTTGGCCACGGGTTTTTCCGAGGGGAGCTTTCCCTCCGGAGGATGCCCTGGAGGAGGCAGTCATCCTAGTCTGGGTACATACTCGATCCTGAGGCTTCTCTGGGTTTACTTGTGGAAAGGGCTCACACTTTGCCTGCAGGGAGTTATATGAAAGTTGTCTCTTGTTTCAGTGGATATCTCTTTCCTCCTTCAGATGCAGGCATTTGAGCTGGGACACCGAAGAGGGAAAACCCTCTCCTTTGCAAAGGCTCAGCTTTGATGCGTGCTTGATTTCAGAGATGAACACTGGTGAGACAAACACCAGAAGAAACTGTTAGCTAGAACTTCTGTGTGCAGATGAAAGTTCCGTTGCCTGCCTTTTATGTAGCTTTTAAGGGCTTCTTAGTTCTTCTTCCTTGTGTATTAAAAGGCTGTAATGCTCTGTGTATTTTAGTATAGTTGTTGCAACTGGGTTTCTTGGCCTCCTTGCAAAGCTGGGTTTAGCACTGTGATTTTTCTCTTTGGTCTTTGTAGATTGTCTTTACAAGCATGGGAATGTCTTTCAGAGCTAAAGAGGGCAAAGTGACAGGTCTAGCTGCCTTCTACATGAGGGGTAGATAGTGATAACAGACACCTAGGAAATGGTATTTGCTGGTCTTTACAACTTCAGTCCTTTCTCTTGCAGATCCAAGTGTGGGACACAGCTGGTCAAGAACGCTTCCGGACAATAACCCAGTCTTACTACAGGAGTGCCCATGGGGCCATCCTTGCCTATGACCTTACTAGAAGGTCCACATTTGAATCCATTCCTCACTGGATTCATGAAATTGAAAAGTATGGTGCTGCAAACTTGGTCATGATGTTAATCGGTAGGAATCTAATTTTAAATATTACGTACTTTATTTAATATGTTTATTAAATCACCCTCACCTTCCTTCCAAAACTTAAAGCATCGATAAACTATGTATTAAAGAAGAATGCAGTTTTAACTAAAAGAGATCAGAAAGTGTATGAATTTGGCCTTACTTTAAACCCCAAAAAATTAGGGAAGTCACAGTCTGGCCCTGATAGGACTAAACCCACTTCAGACAGTGAGACCTTTTTACCTGTTCTTTTCCTGCTGGGATAATACAAGCAGCTTGCTGCTAGTCTAGCAAGCATGGACAACATTACTGAAGTTAAAATTGCTGTAAGCCTGACCTTATACTCCTGATAGGCAGGAACTTAGCAGCTCAATAATTCAAGATGAAGGGGAAATGCAAGGAGCAACACAATACCTCATTCTCATCTTTCCTCTCTATTCTTTTGAGATGAGTGCACATTTCTCTGTAACGGGACTCCAGTCACGTAGGACAGTAGATGGCAACATGGCTTTTGCTGAGCATGAAGTAGTCTGGATGCTTGCATTCCTCCTTGTTAATTCCAGTAGCGTTCAGGAAACTTTGCCTCTTGAGGAAAGGAATGGCTAGAGATTGCTGAGCATGGAGCTGGTTGGAAGCAGCATGGTTCTTTCCCTTTGTGTTTCAGGTGGTTATTGCTCTTTCCTACCCCAAGGAAGCAGCTGCAAAGGCGAGAACTGGTGTAGTAAAATGACAAGCCTTTATTTACATTCCACTGCATCTGCCTATTCCATTGTGGCACTCTGCCCAGAGCAACATATGCAGCCACAGGAGCCCTAACTAGCTCTTGAGGATAGGCAGTGTGGAGCCCCACAGCGTAGCAGGCACAGCACTTAAGCTTCTGAGTGGGTTCTTAGCAGATTACTTACCTCTGATGTGGCGGTTCTTCCTGTTCTTCCTCTGAAAAAAATTCCCAATCAATTCTGACCTGAATCTAACTGCAGTGCCTGGAATGAGTAAGGAGGAGTGGTGGTGGTAAGGAAAATCACTAAACTTTGATAGGGTTTTTCTAATTTTTGTCATGAATCTGAAGATCAAGACCTATCTTTGAGTGTGGTAGGGGCTGCTCCTTGTGGTTGTTGGGGTTTTTAAGAAAGAAGTTATGAAATTGGCAAAAAAAACCCACCACTTTTTGTCAAGAATCCAGCATAGTGCTTACTTCCAAAGCTGGTGCTTTTTGCTCTGCTTAACTTTGGCAGGAAGTCTTTGTACATTTAATTACCTGTAATCATATCACACCTTTCTAGCATAAGGTAAGAAGTCTGATTTTCCTATCTGGAACTGAAGAAGGAAAGAGCAGGAGCTCTTTTTAAGGTGGTAAATAACCCTAAGCAAGGTGGCTTTTTGGGGGGTTGTGGTTTTCCTTTCTGGGATGGGTTGGGTTTTTTCTTTTAGAAAAACTGAGAGGGACTAATGGGAAGAGAGTTGGTTTATATATGCCTCAAATTCAAGACCTGAATTTGATGAAGGGTTGTCTTGAAACTATGAATATGCACTTCAGCCAGGTACTGCATGTACCAGAACTGATGATAATTCCACGTGTGTTGCAGCTACTTAAACCATACAAAGGTATTTTATCGGAGGTGGTTCATGACATATTTAGACTCAACTACTTCAAGTAGAAGCTTAATCAATATGTACAAGAAACTTCTTAACTATACATTTTAAGTGTTAGGGTAGGTGGTGTGAATTATGTCTCTTTTGGTATCATCTTAAAATGACTGACTTGTATAAATGAGTTGATCAACAGTTGAGCTGGTTCTTCCTGGGTTTTAGTAGTGAGCTGGTTGGTGATTCTTTTGGGGTTTTTTGAGATCTGCTTTAGACTAAAAACTTTCCAGATCTTCAGAGGTTGAGCATCCACTTTGAGATGTGTCAAGGTAGCTTGGCAATAGTATAACACACGTGGCTTCCACTGCAGGTTGAGTGAGGATTAAACCTTTATGCAACATTGCCTTGGCTTATGATGTGCCATTACTGTATTTACAATATTTCAGTTAGGTATTTAACTTAAATGCTATTTTATGTTTAAAACTACGAGCAAATAGGGACCAACAGTTGCTTCCAAATAATCCCCTGGTGCCACTACCTACAGTAATTAGATGAACAAAGGTTTTTAGCTTTTGTTTGGATTTTGATTCATTTGATATCATCATATCGTTAGCTGCAGTTTTGATCCACATTCTGTTTGTGGCTCTGATGTGCTCAGATCTTGGGGGATTTTTTCCCAGTAACTCTTATTCCTAAAAAAAAAAAACCCTGTTGTTTAACAAAACTGAATTATTGTATTACATTTGAAGACTTTTTTTGAGACTAAATTATTGAGTTATCTGTTTGCTTTCTTTTAAGGGAACAAATCAGATTCACTGGATAAACGCCAAGTCCTGTTTGAAGATGCCTGTACACTCGCAGAGAAGCATGGGCTGTTAGCTGTACTGGAGACATCAGCAAAAGAAGCTCAAAACATAGAAGAGGTGTTCACATTAATGGCTAAGGAGCTGATAGCCCGAAACACCTTACAGCTTCATGGAGAGAACCCTCCAAACAGCATCTACCTTGATTCCAGGCCGGTGATTGCCAGTCCAAGTGTGGAGAAGACCCAGTGCCTCTGTTGAAAAGAGATTTCAGGAAGAACTTGAAAGCCTTCATTCTTCTGAGGCTGCTTGATTTCATTTTATTCAACTGATGAATGTGCACTATGTGGCCTCAAGCCTTCTCTCCTGATATCTCTACCTGACAGTTTGGCTTGTAAGTATCTCCAGAGACTGTTGTTGCTGTTAGTAACACGGGTTGCTTTGAACATGGCAGCTGATACTTTAACATGAACTTATGAGCTGAGAGAACTTGGGAAGCTGCCAGCCCATGCCTTAACCAAAGAGAATTATATTGCCTTTAATTACTGCCTTAAATGATTTTTCTGGCTGTGTCAGAAGGTAAATTTGCACTGGAGCTCTGCACTGATTTGACCCTTCTAATCTATGTTGTTCATTTTAGTGCAAGCACCTTACCCTTTGCCAGTAGCTTTAAGAAGTCTGACACATGTTTGGACAGCACTAACCTATTACTGCTTAAGCTTTCATTTAGGGTCCTGTTGTCACGCACATTGTCACCTGTTCCAAGGAACTTAACATTTGAGAGAGTACATGATTTCACCTCTGTACTGACTTCCTCACTGGACAAACCTGGAGACACGCCTGAGTGTCTCAACCTTCTTTCACAGATGAGAAAAGTTGTGTTTCAACAACTGTTTCAGTTAGTGATCTCTATCTTGCTACACAGACTTGCTTGGAGCAGGGAAGCCTCCACAGCATCAGTAATTGCCTAAGTCCATGCTGTGGAGAAAGGAATTTTAATTTTTTGTTACTCCTCTCTAACCTTGTCTTGCTTTTGATGTGCTGACTTTAATCAAAAGTCTTCTGCAATTTGTGTTATGGGCCAATGGCAGCTTGAGAATATGCTTATAGATTTTTCAAAGGAGTGTGAAGAAGGTATTCAAGCTCCTGTAAAACTCAGCAAGGGGCAAGATGGTTTAATTATGTATTATTTTGTTTAGTATTTTTCCAGTAAATAGAAACAGGAAAGGAGAAGGAAAAAAATATTTTACAGAGGAAGTTTTTGAACTGCAGTCCGCATGTACTAAACCACATCACTTACATTACTGTTAAGCTATGAACTGGAACTCAAGCTCTGTAATAAAATAGTCTGGGCTACATGCAAAGCCCTGGGAAGGCTGGTACACTGCTAACTTACCAGACAGCAGTCTACCCACGTTTTACAAGTTCTTGAAAAGCACAGAAAAAACATGCAGCAAGTATTTCTTGAAAACCTTGTCTGAGAAGCACAAAAAATAAAGCGGAATGAATCACTGATTTACTGTCTTGCAAATATTTCTAATACTAATGATACCTCTGGCTAGGTTCTTTGCTATCTTTGCTATCACATACAAAGAGAAGGTGTTAATTCAGCTATGTATAAGTTGAAGGACACATCTTCAATTCTACCTTCCAAGTCTTTTGCTATAGCCTGCTGTGGAGAAAGCTTCATCATCTTCAGACATCCTATTTCTGATGTGTAGTTTTTAAATCGTTAATTTCATCTTGATTTTGTTAGCCTAGCTGTTGCATTTCAGTTTGTGTATTTAAGCAATAGTAAACACCATGACCTTTCAATGTAGCAATCCAGCTTACAACTAGTTTCTATACCTCTTGTCACTAGGAAAACAAATACAAGTTTAATATCCTTGTGTGTTTAAAACCCAGACTACTCCTAGGAGTAGTTTTTAATGTAGCAGTTTACTTTTTTTTAGTAAAAAACACTTTAAAACTGCTGGCAAACTGTTCTATTTCAGATATAGTAATTGCTGCAAATCCTAGTCTTCCAGAAAACATTAAAAATGTTGTGTTCAACTCCAGTTACACTTTCATTAGCCAAGAATCAGAGGAAGGATCTTACCAGCAGAGTATGACCTCTGCATGGTTAACTGGATTTACTGCCTTCATGAGAGAGTACTGTATGACAATATTTTACTTGCCCTCTGTATGGAGACTGGTGCAGCTGATGCTTCCTTAACTGCTCAGCACTTCCAGGCTATAGGGCTCTTGCCATTCTCTCCCTGCGCACACAGAGCTCCTTGCAATGTAAAGTCCTTCCTTGGCAGAAAGCTGTACAACATGGGATGAGGGAGAACAGGCTTGTGATTGTGCTTTCAGTTGCTGCACTGTTTCCTTTCCATTAACAGGTGTAACAGGCTCCTTACTAGTCTTTCAAGAAACTAGTTTTAAATACTTACATGTTGTGCCACTAAAACAGGAATGTGACCTCTCTTGGTTGGTTCTGTTTGACATCTTCCACAAGCCTCTGGGCAGTTACACTAAGTAGTTTCCACGGGGCCACTATTAAAGCTGTCCTCATGTGAATGAAGAGTGAGCTGCAGCAGCTGCTAACAAGAAGGTTCTTCAGAGTGTATATTAGTAGACAGTATTATTCATGAGGTAATACATGAAGAAAGCTATCTACTTTAAAAATTCCTCTATCATAGCATCTTATTCTTCTAGACTAAGATAGAAACCACTAGATTAAAAAACAAGCACAGTATTAACTTTTGTCTTTCCTCATCACGCAGCAGACTGAAGCATGCAGCTATTACAATGCAAGTAATATTAACAGCTATGGAACCTTATTAATGTTTCTGTTCTTCCGGCATCGTATGCAAACTCAATGGCATCATTAATGCACTTGTAGAAAGTGTAGCTTATTGTAATGTTGTTTACAATGCTATTCTAAAAACTGCTACTGTCCCACAGTTTTAAGATCTGCACATCCAGCTGAAGATGAGCTTGCTTGTTAATTTTTTATCTATTTGGAAGAAGCATTTGAATCTTACCAGTGCAGGTAATATGCCATAGCTATCCCAACCATGCCAGAAGTAACTGAAGCAGCACCTAGCCACTTAACACAGTAACAAAAACCCTAGAAGTATTTTAAAATGGAGCAAACTTTGACATCTTCCAGAAGCTGACTGGCTTAAAAGCAAACCTAACTGCAACACAGTGATGTGGAAGGCACACAGCACTGGTCAAAATTTTCTTGGCACATAGGGGACAAGCTCTTCAGAAGAAAAGATGAGGTTCTCAACTAATCATTCCAGTTAATGTTTAAGTACAGTTGGAAAGAAGACAAGAGAAAGCAATTTTCAGGCCCTGAACAGAGATAGAAATCTGTGTCCCAGAGCTTGCTTTCAGGGAGGAGATGCATGCCTGTGCTTTTGCACAAGGTCTGAAACTGAAGCTTCCCACAGCCAGGCAAGTGCTCCAACCACAGCAGTTTAAAGGTGCCCCTTCCCAGCTGTGGGCTGCCCACAGGCAGAGTTTATGCATCTCTGGCCCCAGACACTGCATTTGGCTGCAGGTGGTGGTAGGGCTTTAATACTCATTGCTCAGTGTACAGACACCATTTTCACGCACCTCTCTCAAGCAAGAGTTAAGGACTGGAACTGCAACAGGCAATGCTGGGCTATCACAGTCCTTTGAAAGTAGTTTTAGGCCAAGACCCCTTTTTACCCAAGAGTACTTCAACTTTAAGAAGTCCTACTTGATTCAAACTGCAAGGTCCTATTAAGTCTTAGTGCTTAGTGCTTCTAAAAATCAACTATAACTCAGCTGCCTGCGCAGGCTCTCTCCATGCAATCACATCAAGCTGTTGCCAAACAAGTGCTGACTCTGGCTTTGACAAATAGCCTAACAGCAACAGCAGCTATAAAAAAACCCAGCAGCAAGTAGAGGCCAAAGTTTAGCATTTTTGCAATCCCATATTTCCTTGCTACAGCCATGTCCATGAACATCACTGCTCACTGCAGTTTTCACTGCCAAGTATGTCTAGTTTTGCTTACCTGAAGCAAGTCTCACCACTATAGTTTAATGCTGCTCTAAAGCTAGCATTAAGAGTAAAATAGATATTGCAGCAATTTGACCCCTACAGCACAGTCCTGTAGTCTAAAGTCCCCAAGTCTAAAGGACTACACCCTCATTTTAAGCTGCTCTAGTATGGAGACTGGAAACAATAATTTCATCTACAGAATTTTTGTTCCAAACATGAGGCACTTCATACCCCACAGCATTGTCCAAAACCTGTTTTATACCTGTGTTTCATTAAATGAACTAAGCACCCCTAGGCAAGACTACAATACACCCTGGGCTACAGTCAGGATAGAGTGGTACTATCAACCTTTGAATTAAAGCAGCACAGGTTTTAAGAAGTGCTCTTTGCAAGTATTGTCACATTGAGACCAATTATAATGGGCACACACTTTGCACTTACAAGATGCAAGATTTTATACAAAAACATATATATATGTCCTTGCAGAGAGAGTAAGGTCAATGCACTTCCAAGTGAGAGCATGTGGAATTTATTCCTATTCTTAAGAGGAACACCAGAGCAGCCTACTAACATATTTTTCTCATTGCAAAGGCCCTACTCTTTTCAGTCATTCCACGTTGGGGTGGGTGTGTAGAAATGACAGTGCAATAGCAACCTTAGAAGCAAGCCTACCACCAGCATGATTCCCACTGTCAGTGACACAAGGCAATACTGCCTGATGACAAATATATGCAGTTCTTTAACCTACAGAAAAAGAATCACAGCATGCTTCAAAGCAAGAGCTCAACAGAAACTACTTGTCATGATGCACTTGACCTTGCAGCTAGACAGAACAGCCTCCACCAAAGAAATCACTTATTTGTGTATTTCCAGTCTCCCCTGTAACACATACAGAAGTAACATTTAGAATCAGCAACACGCCACTATGGCGCCGCACACACACCCCCACAAAAAGTAAAGCATACCATTTCCATCTCCTTAGGAAGGAAAACTGATGTATGTGATCTTACTAATAAGTTTATTACCTTCTTCCATCTACCAGAACATACTTGTTAAACTTAGGTTTGAATGTAGCTTTCCTATCGAATGTTAACAACCTCTATTCACTGCACAGGGGAAGAAAGGCTAGTTTTACTTCAAAGCCTTTCATTTTTTCCTGTTTCTTCCTATCTCAGTTTTAAATGTCATTTGCACAAGTTATGTTCAAATCATTTTCTTCCCTATGCTACTTGCCTCTGGAAAAAACAAACCAACCACTCAAAGATGGTTTTAGACTGTTCAGTTAAACTTTTCTTGGTCGTATTCCTCAGTATCTGAATGTTTCTAGTAGTTGACTTCAAACTTTAGGCATTTCTGCAGAAGAACGCCTCTTTCTAAACACACATGCTTAAAGAAGCATGTGCATTATCAGTTAAGTGTCCTGTAACAATGCTTGGACTTACTGTTGAAACAGCATTATGACAGGAAACTATGAACAGAATATGTACTGCAATTGGCTTTGTTCGGGACGAGTAAAATTAATACCACAGTGCAGAACTTACTTCTGAGAAAGCAAGCCATGTCTGCTCACACTAATGGCTCCATATATTCCTTTGATAGGTCAACTGTCTCAGCTGTCTGTTCAGAATGTGTTCCTTTCGTTCTAGGCTCTTCGCTGGAAAGGTTATAACCAAGTTGAACTTGCTTATTAGTGTGACATAATTCTGCAGGGTTAAGTGACGTAAATGTCTGTGTATTTACAGAAACACATACACACAAATAATCAATTAAGCTGAAACACAGAAGCTTCAAATTTAAAAGAACAGACAGACTTCTTGTTTCTTTGTTGTTGTTGTTGTTTTTTTTATTATTTGGGAAAAGTGCTTCTTACAAAAGGCAGCTGCAAAACAATACGTTATAGACCTCAGAACAATTTCTCATTCCATTTAAAAGTGAAAGGAGAGGCAGTCTAGGGGACAAGAGCAGCAGGAGAACAGATCACGGGGCATCCACGAGTCAATAAAAAACAGCAATAACATAATGCAAGGTTAAAATTTCTGTGCTGGGGCTTTGGTGGCAACATAATTTCTCAATGCAAATTACAGCCAGAAACTGCATGACTGCCTTTGTAAGCAGTAACTCACATAAACTGAGCAGCTTTAGCAGGCAACCTGTCCATCTCAGATGCTAAGAGGCACATGGTACCTCAAACCAGCTGAGAGGCACAGTGATTTCCTAGCAAAGCTCACAGCTTAAGTGGTTACACCAAGTTCTAAAACTTGCTGAGCAATAAAGCTAAAGGGGCCTCTCTGGTGTTCCTCTTGACTCCACCTTGGCTAACCGGATTTCTGCTCCTGGACAACCCTAATCATACACATGAAAGAGAGCTGGTGTATTAGGGAGTGCCATCTATTAAGTTAAGCAATAGTTAAGATCACTGCCACAGACTGGGCTGAGACCACTAAACCAGTTTCATGTCCAATTGGAGGTTAGACTTCATGCACCAAGAGGGGATGAAAGATGGTTTTGTTATTTTTAACTTACAGAGTCTCCCCATCCTTGAGGTCCAACTCTACATTTATCTGTATATACACATAGAGAGTTCTCCTTTCACAATGACATTTTCCTTTCATGCTAAACACAGTAAAAACCCAGAACGTTCACACCTGGTTCTGGTTACACAGTAGTAATAGTAATGTGCAAGTAAACAAGAGACCAAAATCACAAATGAAGATGTGTACATGAGGGGGCTGGAACACAGCTGATGCCAGAAAAGAGTACTTGTATCTGGCCTGAAGTCAGAAATACCGGTACAAAGACAGAAAATAGGCCATCAGCCAATTACATCCCCACTGCATGGCCACTGCTCATTTTTGTATCTGGGCTCTTCAAAATGAGTGTGGAAGTCCTGTAAACACTTTAACCCTGGAACTGGGTGAACTCTGTTGGGTACACATATGAAGCAACAAACCTAAGCTAACTGTTTGACAGTTAAATTCATTTTTACAAAAACTAACATTTTAAAGATTTATTTCATGTTATTTGTTTAAACAGAGGAAAAACAACACTCCTAGGGTGGGAGGGGATGGGAAGAGACAGACCCTGGGTAAAAGTTATTACAACAGCACCTGGAATTGATCGGCCTGCCTAGGAGAAACACAGGCACTGCCACAACACCACAGGTAATAGCTACTGCCTGAAGCCAAGACGACAGTCCACACTCCACTGACAGGTGCTATAGATCCAAGTCATAATAATCTTCCAGCTCATCATGAAACAAGTCCCATTCATCCTCGGAATCCGTTAGCTCATCATCACCTCCTGCTGCCAACAGCATAAGCAACATCTCACCAAGCTCAAAGGTCACCACCTCATCCTCGTCGGTCTCAAATGGATCACCATTCTCTCGCTCCTCAATAAACTCCCAGAACCGATTCCTCCGTTGGGCCTGCAAGTGGAACACAAGTATTTCCCCAAGTGACCAAGTGGTACAAGGTAGGAGTCTTTCCAGAAGCTGACAAGGTTTAGCGCCTCCAGCATACTTTGACATGTGAGAAAGCACATTTTTCTGCTAGGGTGATACTAGCCTCCAGTAGAATTCACCCTTACATTCCCCTGTTAAGGTTACCCAACATTTCTACTTGAGTATGTTGGTGTACCAGGCAAGTTTCTAGAATTTACTCTTTCCAGCACTCGCCTCCAGCACTCACAAGCTTTAGATCACCACCTCCTTTAAATTCATCATCCCAGGGGTCTATAAGAAGTAAAAAAACAAACAAACAAACAAACAACAACAAAACAACCACAACAACATTTCCCTACCCTCTTCTCAAGGCAGCTGATTTAATGCACACAGCGCCTTGCATTCTTCCCTGTATGGAAAGGGCAAAAACCAGCAGCACTGACCCGGTATCTACTTGATGTACCCACTTTGGGTCTTTGTGGCTCCTCTCGGCGGCCATCAGGATATGCATGCTTGTAAAAGCAGTTCCCTCCAAACGGACAGCTCCCACGGCCTTCATCAAAATACCTGCAGGGCTTGTTGCTGGAAAGGAAAATATCACAACCCTTACTCACAGCAGACCCAAATCAAGTCTTCAGATTCGCATTTCTCTGTAGTCCAGAAGGATCTCAGGTACTATTTTGTCAGTGTTAACACCTACACATAGCAATGATGTATTACAGTGCGTGTGGGTCAACGTATAGACACACCAATGGCTCACAGTGCACAAACTTGTACCACCTTACAGCAACACCTTCAGCATTTTGCATGCAGAAAGGAAAGGAAACACTGAGGTGGATAAACACAGGAAGTGCTTTGCGACTGCACAGTTGCATGCATCTATAAGCAGACAGGCAAAGACATTTCACACAGCAGGAAAAAGGAGGTGTGAGAGGCTTTGACATCAACACCCTTCTGCAGGTGTGCCTTTATCTCTGCAGTCTCAACTTCACAAAAGTCTGCAATGCTCATACCTCATTGCCTCCTTGTATTTCTGAATAAGTTTCTGCTTCTCTTCCTTCTCCTCCACCCAGTACTCACTTGGAATGACAAAGTTAGATGTGATCCGGCATTCTGGGCAGGACCTGGGGAATGAACAGACTGTGCTGCAAAATTCCACATTACAGGGCACACTCTCTCCTATATAAAAAGTCATGACATATATCCGTCTTTAAAGATGTACTGTACCCACACACTTGCTGTATGAGCTTTTCAATCTAGATTCTCTCTTAAACGAGCATAACCTGAACTCTCTTCTTCATGAGCTCAATGGCAATGGCAGCTGGTCAGTTTGTCTCAGAAAAGCTTGAAATAAAACAATACACACCAACTCCTTTTTGTCTCAGAAAAGCTTGAAATAAAACAATACACACCAACTCCTTTTAATTTAGAATTAAATAAATTTATTTTGGTTTCATTTCTGTATTTATTTGATTCAACTTTGTGGGGTTCGTTTTTGGTGTGGGTTTTTTTTGGTTTTTTTTGTTGTTTTTTTTTTTTAAGAAAAGCCTTTAAATGGAGAAATGTTTTGTCAACTGATTGAAAACTAGGGCAGTAATGAGTTAAGCAGCATACATTCTGAACTGGTTAATCTGTTTTCAGATTCCTGCCTGCGTGTCCAAGACACAAACAGTAACCATTGGATCACATGCGACTAAATAAATGAAAGTTATCTTCTATCATTAACTGAGTTTTTTATCTTCTATCATTAACTGAGTTTTGCAAACTTAATCCCTATCAACCAAATCAGAGCGTAAATGTTATCCCCAACAATTATTTCACTTCCAAACTAAAATTCATATGCATTAAATGCAGTCTCTGTGCAGTCTGCATCTGGAAGTTTGTTGCAAGTTGTCACAAGTTACTAAGTTCTTCCATAGTAACAAAGCACAATCAAAATGGGAAAGTGCCTCACTTTATAATCTTGCTCTCAAATTGTTTAGCACTCCTCCACTTGCGGATGCACTTGAGACAGTAAGTGTGGCTGCAGTTGGAGAGGATTCCAAAGCGACGCTCACTAGGATTAGCCTTCTCATACACCACCTCCATGCATATCCCGCACACCATGTCTTTACTACGCTGGACGGCAAATGAAAGCTCCATGTCCTTCTCGTGAGCTTCAATGCAAGACTGAAATAGAGAGAAAGAAAAAAAAAAAACGACTACAGAGACAACTAGTCACCTGTTGAACTTTCAAGCAGGTTTTTAAGCTCAGTTTTAACCTGCTCTTTTGCATAATGAACGGAATATGATTAAGCTGAAAATATCTTTACCCTAAAAAAAAAAATTTGCTCACATACTGGGAAACAATCAAGAGTTCTAATTCCTTTCTTCAGACACTGCTTTCAAACATGAAAAAGGCAATCTAAAAGACCATCCTGTTTTACAAGGGAAAGAACAAAGCTCTTTAAGCAGACTGTTCTCCCTGCACAGATAAGGAATCTCAGCTGCTTTTGAGTAAGGCCCTGGCAGGAAACAGTCCAGTTTACAACAGGAATACCATTCACTGCCTGACCTGCATGCACCTTCAAATAAAAGGAAATTAGTGACAAGTGATTGTGGGGAGTTCGGAAGCAATAACTTAAAGCTGTTTAACACCAGAGAGTTGTTTGCTTACCTTTATGTGCTGAGATCTCTGTGCAGCATCAATTGGATGCAAGACCTGCAGTCCACACATATCACACACATCCCCATGGATATACACGCAGTTTTCTCCGTAACGACATTCTCCTACTGCAGCATAGGGGCACAGCTCTTTCTTCATCTCCACATCTACTTGCTGCTTCTCATATTCTTCCTCAATCACCATTTCCTGCAAGGGTGCTTCAGCACAAGAAGGAGCAGCTGCGGACAAAATTAAGGACAGCAAGTAATACAGTTCAGATTCAGAGAACTGAGAGCAAGAAATTTTTTTCTTTTTTTAAATATAAAGTCACTTTTGGGTAACCTCACTCAGGTTATCCAAAGAGTAATAAAAACAACCAAGGTTCATTTTAATCCAGGTTTCACACACCCTCAATCTAAACTAAAAGTTATTTTCCCACTCAAGAATACATGACCAACTTCTTTATTCTTCAACCCATACACTGTTAAAGCTATCAAGATTTCAGTGGTCAAATTCAGATCCATTTACAGGCTAAGTCCACACAAGAAAAACCTCACTAGTCCTCAGCAACTTAAGTATATTTTTATACAAACTCTGGTTTAGCAACAATTAAAGTTACAAATTCCTCAGTGCTTGAAGAATCAAGTTCACATCAGCTGAAGTCAACAGGCTTTTACCCAGAAATTACACAGCTGAAGCGATAAATATATAGCAAAATAAATATACATACATACGCATATATATATACACATATAAAATAAATACCTAGCAAAACAAAATGTTAATATAGAAACACCACACCAGCATTTCTTCATGTGCAGGTTAACTGGCAGGTTTTTGTTCAGTTTGAACAACGGACTTTCACTTCTAGGTTCCATGCATCCTTATGAATGATACAAAAGCTGTGTCCATGCCTCTCTAACTCTATTCTAGATATTTGCAAAAAACCCTATCTCCCAAGAAAACAACCAGTATTACCACTCCGATTTGTAAACCTAGCTTTAAGAAACTGAAATTCAGTGTATTTTCACTGCATTCTAAGCTAGCCATCTGTTTTGCAAAACCCTAAGTAAATTCCCTTACCTAACTTGTAAATTGAACCGAAATCTTCTCTTCCCCATTTAGACAGCTGCTGCTTAACACTTCTCCCTGTACCCTTGAGCATATGCTTCTTTGTGTCACCACAAGCCAAACAGCCTTTTGAGATCTTTATATAAGTAGGATGATAAACTAAATTACAGGACAAAAGCAGTCAGTCTGAAACTGAAGATACAATAAATGCAGAACAACAAAGCATTACTATATTCAGAATGAACTCCAGGAAGAGCAGCTATTGGATTTCATTTAGATAACCAGTAGCTGTTACAGGAGTAAAACATCATCTATGATGTAAGAAAACGTACCTCTCATAAGGTGCTCAAGCCCTAGATTTGGAAATGCAAAAACTATCAAAGGCATATTCACATCACTACAAGTCAAAGACAGACTCCTCAAAGGGAATCACAGGCTGCACACTTACAGTTTTCATCCCCATGGAGCAAAAAGACAGTAAGCATGTATCAACCTGTTCATTTTTGGACATACAGAGAAGAATAAAAAGCAGGTCCACAAGAGCTCAGTTTTGGAGATAAACAAATATTGAAAATTAGTGTAGGAAAATATTAGCCCTCAAAATAAGTTCAAGTCTGCTTCTTGAACGATCTCCAGCTTGAGAGATCACTCCCACCGATCTTACATCAGTTTGTTTGCTAGAGACTTGCTTCTCAAAAGCAAGCGATAGAATGACAACTGTTGACCTGCTCATTCTTCAGTAAGAGAAACCCAACCAAAAAAAAAAAAAAAAAAAAAAAAAAAAACAACAAAAAACTTAACTACCTCTTCTTCCCCATGAGTTCTAGTGAACTGACACCCACAAAAAAAAAAGTAACCATATATTAAGCTCTACCTACTCTTCTGAGCAGCTGCTTATAATATGAAAATCTGCACTTAACTAACTTGCTAGGTATCTTTCTGCAGAGAAAGCAGATGACAAATATGCTATTTTAAAAGTCTGGTTCCACAGGATGATCTTCAATCTCATTCTCAACATGAGCTGTCACAGTATTAGAAAGTCAAGTCTCAGTAGACAGAATAAATAATTTTCAGCTGTGGTGTGAATTGCCACAGGACTCATGGAAAAAAACAGTAGGTTTCCATTCATTCTACAGGAATCTGCACCTCCACTGGAAAATCTTCAAAAAGACTGGGGGTGGTGGACCAACACAACACAAACAAAAACCTCAAGGGGGTGGGGGAAAATAAAAAGCAGCAGATAATCTTCCCAGAGCAGTGATTACATCACCAGTATTTTCTTCTTCAATCACACTGGAAAAACTAAACTCCAAAGGACGAGATTCTCCAAGTCATTCAGAGCCATAACAAGAGGAATACAGTTATACAGAGACTGTCATTAATTACACTTAAGTTTCAGACATCAGGACACAGCAGCAGTAACTGAGATGGAATGGTCTAACTATTCATGCTAGAAAATATAAGCCTAACTTAAGAATGGATCTCTTAAAGTGATTAATAAACATGAATGGCTGTACTCAAAAAAACCCAAAACATTAAAATAAATGCACTACATATAAATTGTTGACCCATGACAAATTTATTACTATTCTATGATCAGCTTACCACGTCCACAGTATGGCTGCCCAGGTACAAACTCTACAGCATTCACCCAGTCTTCAGCACCTACTCCTGCAGCTGCCAGATCTGTACTTTCATCTTCTATCTCAGCAATAATTTCTTCAACTGTTTCAGGGAGCAATGCGAAGTCTGAGGATACCGAGGGATAAATTTTTGCATCTGGATGCATATCAGTCACTTCTTCCTGTTCTTTGGTATGCTCATACCTAAAAAGTTAACACACATAATGTCAACCTTTCACAAAAAAATTACCTCCATAAAGAAGCCCAAGCTATTGGAAATAAACTAATCAAGATGTAAACACACTATTCAGAAGGAGGACCTAGAAATGCTTTGGAAGAGAAAGTCTGACCCTTCACAGAGACATGCTTCCACTTGGCTAATCTGTCAGAACCACAGAAGGTACTCCATAACTTTGGAGGAAATGGAGCAGCACACGCAATTCTTACTTAAGTTACACAGAATGAACTTGAATTCATGTCCAAAACTGGTCACATACCTATTATGCATGTACTACTGAATGAGATAAATTATATCATACAGCTTTAAAAAGACTAAATGCAGACAGTGCTGTCTTCAACAATTTCACAGGATGTCACAAGAAAGATGCAGCTAGTCTTCTCAGAAGTAAGGTGACAGGATGACAGTCAGTAGACACAAGTCCAAAACAAGAAGTTACAAATAGATATTAGGAAAGAATCACTGTAAGAATAGTCAAACATTGGAACAGGTGCCCAAAGAGCCTGCACAATCTTCTTCCTTAACAGATAATCAAAACTTGACTGGACAATGCCTTGGTCAACCTCATCTAAGCTAGATCTACCTTTAGCATGGCTCCAGAGATCCCAACCAACTTAAGTGATTCCTTTTCTGTATCTGAGCATCTTGCCTCATTCAGATTTTATGTTGAATTTTAGTAGTTACTTCTAATGCCTCTTTCAACTTACTGTGGAAAATAGTATTCAGAACACTTTGATCTCTACCACCCACGAACAAGAGGAAAGCACCATGACTCTCAAAAACCTGCCTTCCAGCAACTACTAGACTACATAGGAAAATAAATTACAGGTGTATTTTTGAAGTTTTAGATATTTGCTGACTAATTTCAAGGAAAAAGGGAAGGCATTTTTGGAGATCATACAGAACTTTTAAGCAACTGTGATTCATTTACCTTGTGTCGGACTGAAAACAAGGAACTATCACAGTTCTTGCATCTTAGAGATGCTCTCAAGCAAATGTCAGCTTTGCAATGCTAAGGAAGCTGTGAAGCACAAATTTAAAAGTCAAGCCTTCAGACTTCCACACTAGTGGTCTCCGAAGTGGTATGCATGCACCCTAAGCAGGGGGCACAAGACAATCCACTGGGGAACAGGAAGAAAACAGAACTTCTTGTCATTTTCCACTCTAAAAAATAATAAATTATTAATAAATTAAGTTTTATTAACATTTAGCTCCAGATTGAGAGTGGTGTCCTCAGTCTGTATGTCAGAGGGTCCCATGTATGGTACATGCAAGGTGTCCTGAAGGAGGAGCGGGTGTTCCACCACAGTGGGGTTGACAGTGGCACCCTCACTTATTCATTCACTTTTACCATATTCCAACACATTGCATTTTGTTTGTGCCCAATTAAATGGATTGGCAGATTATATCATCTTGTTTTACCTAAATGAAGTCTGACAATACTAACAAGTAGCCTAAAAAGATTACTGCAAATAAAACTGCAGACTGAAGAGAACAGTAACAATGTGAGCATAAGCAAACAACAAGCACATGTCAGAACTAACACTTCCCTACTCCTAGTATGAGCTGCTCATTACAAGGTAAAGACAATACCAACCAGATCTGACAAGAACTTGGGGCGATAAATAAACTGAGATTACCAAGAGGACTATTTGAAATACAGATTTGCATCCACTATTACTGATGATGAACCTTGCCCTCAGTGGATATTGTGCCTTGAGACACTAGCTGATGATAGCATGAAGCCATCATAAGACATTTAAAAATCTAAAAATCATGACAAACCTCTCCCATTTTTTCCAGGCATGTTTTCAAGTGATGCAATGCTCAACTCAGTACTTCACTAAATAGAAAACTTCACAATAAATGTTTATAAGCTTCTTACATAATAGCGAAAGACAAAAGCCACATATGCCATTGACCACTTGTTCTTCGTTCTGTGGTAAAAACGACTGATATAATGCATGGGAAACAATATGGTGACGAAGTAAAATCATTCCTTTGTCAGCAAATACTGTTGGCAAATACAAAAACACTTCTGAAGATACGAAGAAACAAGGATCACAAAGATTTCGCAGTGTGGGAAGTTTGCTGTACGGTTGGATGAAAGTGCAGATGTTTGTAACATGTCTCGGCTTATGTTATTTGCTAGATTCTGTTTCAAAAATGAAATACACAAAGAACTCCTTTCTGTGAGCCACTAAAGAAAAGATGTACTAGAAGAGAGAGATTCTCAACAAATAATTTTTTAAATATAGACAAATAAATGTACTGGGGTAGGTGTACTCTCGTTAGTCGATTACATCTTTATAAAGACAATGTTTCATGGGGAAAATGAGTAAGTGTAATTGCTGACAGAGATGCTGCTTTGACTAGAATTAAAAAAAGGCTTCCAGAGTCAGGTTACAGAGATAGCACTACACCAGAAATTAATTCACTGCATTGTTCATAGGCAAAATATTGTAGCAAAAATGGAGCCAGAAGCTATCGAGTGTCATCAATATAGTTAAAATTTTATAAAAACAAAACCTTAACAACACTGTTATGAGATGGAGAGTGACCAAGACAATCTTCTGTACCACACAGAGGTTTGCCGGTTACCTCATTACAAAGCACTTAAAGTTACCAAAAATGAATTATGCACTTTTTTCTCACAAAAAGACATGTGTTCCAAATTTGCTGACCTTTTCTATGATGGCAAGGCATTGTCAGTAGTATGCTACCTAATAGATTATTAAAAAAAAAACAACACCAAAACTACACAAAACAAAATAACAAACAAAGAACACCCCCACACACATACTCAATCTGTCCCTTCAAGGCAAAGGCATTTTAAGAACAAATAACTGCTTTTTGAAAGAAACTTGAAGTATGAAGACATCCTGAAAATGGCTGATCTCAAACATTTCCATATTTATGTGATTTTGTTGCCAAAAGCTATGCCAGTGTTGTCATCTCTAAAGAACCCACATCTTGTACACGTTAAAAAAAAACAAAAACAAAAACCAACTTTGAAGGAGAATTCTCTAACTTGTTTAAAAATCAGAATCACAGAACATCCCGAGTCCTGCAGTTGCAGTAGATTTTGGACCCTTTTGTTAAAAATACAATTAGTCTGCAAGAACAGTTGATTGACATCAGGGAAGATGGAAATTTGCTAGACAAATTCTAACAAAAATCTTTGCATAATTTGTGGATGCGATTGATAAATGAGTATCATGCACTAGTAATACACTTCTTGCTTTTGGTTCTACATATCTCTGTCAAAGATCTTTTTCAGCTATGAGACAACCATTAAAACTAAGTATTGAAATAAACTAAACTTAGAACAAGACCTTCAAAGTGCTTTATCACAAAATACTAAACCAAGTTTTAAAAAAAATAATGAAGAATACTCAATCACATTTCTGTTTATAATAAAGAATATTAGTAATAATGCTTTTATCAAGAGAAAATACAGTTTTGGACTGTTAAAATATAATTTTTTTTTTCATTTTTTTCTTATAATCTTTTAAAAATTCTAGCGTTTGTGCATGTTTAATGATGTACATATTATTATAGTAGCAGATATATCTAAGCTAAAAATAAATAAGTATGTTGAGGGAGTGCCCAAAATTTTTTTTACTGATGCGGTGCACAAATCAGGAATTTGGAGACTGGTTATCTGTATGCTCAAGAAAGCAACCCTGGCAAACAGAAAGCTACAGAGAGGCTTACTTCTGTTTTGACACTTTTCTTACTCATAGTAACCATATATTAAACATGAAAACAAAGGTAACTGAACTACCATATGAAGTCATGATGCAAATACTTAATCATTCTAAAGAGCTGCAACAAGATAATGTTAAAACTCCTGATAAATTTTAATAAAGTGATCTCAAGATGATGCAAACATCCCTAAGCCTTTTTAAAAGCTTTGCTGCACTGGGAAAACATTAATTTCCTTCCTTTACGCTGCTTTGATTTTTTTTAAAAAATAATTTCAGGGGTATGGATAGTAAAAATCCTACTGTATTTCGGCAATGTAGGGTTATTTTGTACAGGCAATATTTTAGAACTTACATGACTACACTACAGTTACTTCTCTAAAATAGCACTTCAAATGTCAGATTAACAATTCCTGAAGAGACACATGCAACTGGGGGAGACGTGAGGAGGGAATAATCTTACCTGTCCAGGCTTTTATGATCACTTACTACACATAACTCAGTTCCATCAGAACAGCTAGTCTGAATGTAGTCTCAGATTTCAATTCATTCGCATACTCACATTATTAATAAACAAAAAAAAAAGAAACCCCACACCCAGGCAACTCGTACTTCTACAAAAACAGTTATCTTCGTGCCTTGCCTTTGCTATTTATTTCCATAGCAAAGCGAAAACTATAGTCCTTAGTAAGAGAAGGCAGTTTGTGAAAATAAGCTATTTTTATAAATTCCTGAAATTACAATGGAAGAGGAAACAACCTGAAAATTTATTGCTTTTCTGTGAACTCCCTACTGAAGGACTCTGAGTGAAATTACCTCTCTACAGGATGGTCAATGGCATTTCTTTACCTGCAAAGATCTCCGTAAGCACAGCATCCCCGCTGGTAATACCTGCACACCGTGGCAGACTGACTAGTGGAGAGGTCATGGGAGTAGCGACAGTTGTCTCCTTCCTTGCAAACTCCATGCATGAAATATCTGCAAGACAGAAAATTACTGTGAATTAAGGAAAAGCACTGAAGCTATAAACAAAGTATGTGGATGATAGGTTATTCTGCAAATCAAACTATGCCAAATTAACACCACTATCAACTCACCAGACCACATCCTAGTATAAGCATACAAATAAGAACATCTGAGAAAAGATGAAGCCTTAGCAATTTCAGTTAACTGCACATTTAGGGACTTACACTTAAAAATGCCTGAAAAAAACCTGGAAAGCAAACCTTATCCCAGCCTAGCAGATAGGAACAAAGTTTTACTTGTAGCTCCTGCATGTTCTGACACTACCAAAAGCCTTAGAGGAATCACAAAATCACAGAATATTAGAAGTTGGAAGGGACCTCAAAAGATCATCTAGTCCAACCCCCCTGCCACAGCAGGATTCCCTAGACCAGCTCACACAGAAGCATCTCTAGAAGGGTTTTGAATACCTCCAGAGAAGGAGACTCCACAACCTCTCTGGGCAGTCTGTTCCAGTGCTCTGGCACCTCAACTGGGAAAAAATTTCCGTGTGTATTCACACGGAATCTCCTATGCTTCAGCTTACAGCCACTGCCTCTTGTCCTGTCACTGGGCTTCACTGAGAAGAGCCTGACCCCATCCTCCCAACACACACCCTTCACATATTTAAAAGCAGAGATGAGGTCACCCCTTAGCCTCCTCTTCTCCAAGCTGAAGAGACCCAGCTCCCTCAGCCTTTCCTCATCAGGAAGATGTTCCAGCCCCTTCATCATCTTTGTGGCTCTGCGCTGGACTCTCGGAAGCAGTTCTCTAGTCTTCTTAAACTGAGGGGCCCAGAACTGGACACAATATTCCAGATGCAGCCTCACCAGGGCAAAGTAAAGAGGAAGAACCACCTCTCTTGACCTACTAGCCAAACCCCTTCTAATACACCCCAGAATCCCATTGGGCCTCCTGGCCACAAGAGCACACTGCTGCCTCGTGGTCATCCTTCCAACCACCAGGACCCCCAGATCCCTTTCCCCTTCACTGCTCTCCAACAGCTCAGCCCCCAACCTATACTCACACATGGCACTGGTCCTTCCCAGGTGCAAGACTTGACACTTGGCCTTATTGAATCTCATTAAATTTCTCCCTGCCCAACTCTCCAGTCTAAGTCACTGAATCCAAAAATCAAAATTAGCCACACGTTAAACAGGTTTCCTGAGGGCTTAAATTTATTTTGAATTTATAAATAGCTCAATCAGAAGTAATTTTCTCTCCAAGAATGCAAAACATGTTTGTGATAGATAATTACATTCAACAAAACATACACATTAGTTTTTGCCATAGGAGCCAAATAATCAGTAGAAGTATCCTGCTGCAATACTGTGCTGCCTGTCTTGACAGAACTGAGTACTTTCAAAGCTTTTGAGGACAGTTTGCTAAATTTTAGTGTGCCAAATAACAAATTTAATTCAGCACCCTCAAATTCAGCTCTTCGAGAAACCTGCACAGTGATTTTCCATTTAGTTTAAAGCATTATAACTATTCAGACTCAATATGCTCAGATCAAAACAACTGACAATAAAGGTTTAAGTACATCTTTCTCAATCAACACAGAAGTACTAGCCAAGGAAAAAAAAGAAAAAACCCAGGTCAATAACCATGGAAGAACTGAATCCATCAAGAATCCATACCAAGACTTCAGTTTAGAAAGGGAACCATTGGCCCCAGATATTAAGGAAGCTGTAAACCTGAACTCACTGGAAACGTTAATCAAGAAAAATTGTTACGGCTTAGGTCAAATACAAATTCTTTGCCTACAAAACACCACTGGAGGGAAGACTGAGAAGCAGACTATACATTTCTAAACATATCTTGCTGCTGGAATATGCAGTCTTCTCCTCCTCCTGTTACACACTTGCACCATTTTGCATTGGTACTAGCACACCTACACAGCCAGAACAACTGGATCCTACAATCAGCTGACTGCACAGCCACACGGCAGTACAAACAAGAGAGACAGAAAAATCATCTTTCAACAGCCCAAACTAAGATTAGGATAGCTCATCACAAAACAGCACACAGAAGTCAGTCAATATTCCTGAAGTTGAAAGGTGTCAAGTTATTGAATTGCATGAACTTCCACACAGGCACTTTGCTCGATTTAAGAAACCAGAAAAAACAAAGTGAACAATTTGCCAAATTATGTAAAACGACCTACATTTGTGATGCAGTTCTACGGATACATTAAAACCTGAAGTGAGTCTTAAGGCAGTACTCAAGATACTGAGAACAAAAAAAACCCCAACACTATAGTGGTTTTATACATCACCAGCTGACACTTGCCATCATGCTGCAATTCACACCCCCATCAATCACCTGTCTGTACACTGCAGATGCGTAATAACCAAGTAAGAAATGGTTTAAAACCAAGATGAGGCTCTTCAGGATATTCTCCCCAGACATGAGTACCCTAGTCATGTTTTCCAAGTGGCTGCACAAACACTTATGCCAGCGCACACCAGAAATAGGGTGTTGCAAAAACAAAACAAAAACACTCACACTGTATACACAGCACTCCACTGCAACCAAAAAAACCCACAAACACGCAAAAAAGAAAAAAAATCAAAAAACACACCACACCAAACCACCATCCACCCACACACAAACACAACTTATCCACATACACACCTCAAAGCCAAAAAAACCCAAACCAACCAACCCATGAAATCGTGGAATCAGAACATAATGAACTTCTGGTTTGCTTTTAAGAAATGCAAGTCACACCAATAGGGTAAAAAAATAATTCAAGTTGTTAAAACATTTGTTCTTGTTAACAATTGTTATCTCCACTGTTTGCTTATTTCTACACAACACTGCTTCCCCCACGTGTAGGGGCATGCAATTTCATAGCCACTTGCTGACTCAGATCGAGAAATAGCTTCAGATGTAATCTGACATTGCTTTTGCTGCCTTATGGTTATGTTTAATTTGGATCGGATCACTACACAGCCACACTGCTATTTAAGCCAATCAAGTGTTGGAGGGGCACCACTTTGGCTGAAATAAGTGACTAAGAGATAGGCACCAGCCTGAAGTGAGGACTTCTGCTACAATGTAGTTGGTCAGCATAACTACTTATGCTAAATACTGTAAATCAGGCTCTCCCACTGCTTGTTACAGTAAACAGAGCTCCAAGTCCCTTTCCTTCTTTTCCATCTTATGTTAGAGAATCTTCTGCAAAAACAGAATCTGTGTAATTCAGACAGCTGTCGTAATTCATTACATCAAGATGGTAAGCTATAAAGGGGGGAAAAAACCCCACAAACCTGAAATACTGACAAGCTCAATTTCATTCACATGTCACTTTTAAAGGCCTGCGATCCTACTCAGCAAACTGAGCATCATTTGAACAAGAAGGCTGGAGTGGGAGGAGAGAAAAGTCTATTTCTCTTAAGATTTCACCAGCTTCCTCTCTTCCCCTCCCACTAAAAGATAAAATTTCTTTTTTTCTTTAGTCATAAAAAACTTACTTTACAAATGAAACTGCTGTATTTGGTTAACACAAGCTTTGGTAATGTCAAAAAATTAAACAGAGTGCATTATTTTTGGTGAAAAGTAACAAAAGCTCTTCTGGAAAGCATCTTTATACACATGGAATATTCAATGTAACAGTAACTTTATACTACACCAATACTAGCTTCTTGTTTCTGCTTACAGGAAAAAAAGGATCTCTAAAACTGACAATTACACAAGTCACCTGACTCACTCAGTTACATATAGAAGGGTATTTGAAATTCGCCTTCTGTCAAGTACCCAAAGAGCACATATAATTTCATCTGCAAAAGTAAAACTGAATCAAGACAAGTATATAACTGGATTTTCTCCACATCTATGGTATTATCAACCACTTATTCTAGCAGCTGTGTTCTCCATCTTCCCCACTTAAATATATGTGGTGAGGCTGCATGGGGAACCACACCAGAGTACTCATCGGTGTCCAAACACAGATCATTTCCTCAGTTTGGTCAATTCTAAATGACTGCACAAAACACGAGTGACACCAACACATGGAACAACCACGGAGTTGCCTGCACTGTCATTTTATCACTGAAAAGCTTTCAAAGTCACGTCTAGTTATGGATGCCTTGATCAAAATAGCATATCCTAATTTTCATGGGGTACTTAAAAAAGGTCACTGAAACCAGGCTTTGCGCATCCCCGACTCTCAGGCTGTATGTAAACAAGATCCAGTAGGCATTTTTGAAACCCTATAGAGAAAACACTTTCCTAAGGCCATGAAGATAAATTTCTCCAACTCCCTGGCGTTCCAGGGACTGAAGGGAGGTCAGATGCTACAACTGCTACAGTTAATTCAGTATAATACTTAAAAATTGCAAATTTATCCAGATTTTTATGGCCTCGATTTCCATGATGCTTTAAAGTACATCTCTGGAAAAAATGCTGGCTAAACCACTGCTCAATAAAACCATGTATCAGTCTGAAACTGGAAGGACAGAGATACTTTGTAAGGATCAACATTCTTTCTCTTCAAACATATCAAAATGACTAGACTATTAAATAAAAAGTAGTTATGAATTAGTTTTATTCCCCTGCAGTTTATTCCAGATTAAGATATTATGAATTATTATACAGCACAAAAGTACTGAAAACTGCTAAACCACAGAAGCAATGCAAGAACATTTTTCATCATCTCTTAAGGAACATGATGGAATTCCTGCATTTCTCCCTAAGACTTCTAAACTTTAACTGCAAGAAAAGCAGAAAGGTAACATCTGCAAAACAAGTATCTAGAAGATACCAAATCCTTCATCTTAGTCATTGTGCTCCTCTGAGATACCAAGCATCCACCCCAAACAGAAACTGCTCCACCTACTACATTAAAAACTTGTATTTCTAAATTCACCTCATCACCTCAGTTAAATTCTCAAGTTCATTTATGAACGTAAAACAAGATTTAATAGTAAGAAACACATCCGACTGAAACCAAACTTAGAAAACCAAACTTCTTACCAAGCATTCCCAAGAGTTAGAATTGTTCATTTCACTTTAAAGTCTGAAGAAAGCTATTCTGCCTACAACTTGAATGGCCCAATAAAATAAATAAATAAGCAAGCAAACAACAGAATAACTCGAAAAGAACAAAGAATGGAGGGGTTCATTCTGTCCAAAGCTGGCATCTCGTTGTTTAAGCTCATATTAAAGCACATTAACCATTACAAGAGATTTAACTTCCCACTAGTCCTGAGTGTTTGTAAATAAAATATATTCATTAAACAGACTCTCTGCACCACACAACACACCGATGAACTTGACTGCTTCTGTACTGCAGCAATCACTTAACGTCAATAAATTGCTTCATTATTTCTTCTACCAAAGAACACATCTGTATCTATCTACATATATCTATCACCAACCCATTTCACCTAATTGAGCCTTCCGATCTTCAGAAATTATGAGGCAATCTATATTTACAGAGTGAGCACTAAAACCTATACCCTCGCTGCCCACTTAAAAGCTGAGCTCAGCATCATTATCGGTCACTGGCCTACCTTCAGTTGCTAAGCATGAAAGAGTAACCCGGTTACTCATAAGCAAAATTCTTTTGTGTGCAGAAGTACTCAAGAGAGAGCTGAGAAACGGTGTTTCTCAAATGGGCACGTTAACAGCTCATTAACCAAGACAAAGAGTGATCAACTGTTAACAGGAATGCTTTAAATACTGTAGGGTATACTTAACAACACAAAATAAAGGCACAGGAAGCAAGCTCCCTGTGAAAGCCAAGCAACGGTTCTTTATACTGCTACTTTAATCTGCAGTTGGCACAAATGGAAAAATACACAGAAGAGATGATGCGAGCTCACATGGAGATACAGAGACTCTTCCTTGGTGCCCAAGGTATGTTTCTTATTGCTTTCTTGCCTTGGAATGTAATTGCCCATAAACATACCCAGGTTAAATATAATGTACGATTTTATTTAAACAAAAAATATAAGTAAATAAAAAATGAAAGCATAAGAGGATGCTCATTGATGTTACCTTCGGATTACCACTTGTTTTCATATAAACTAATATATTTCTATATTCACAAAACCGTTTTCTATTCCCTTCAGCCTGCAAACAGACCAGCAGTGCAAGTTTAAGGACAGTCTGCCTATCTGGCAGCTTTACGACCTGCAGTATGATTTGCATAACCGCATGTAAAAGATTACTCAGAAATACAATTTAAAGGGAAGTAAAAATAGAAAATGACGCAGCATACAGAATGTCAAGGTAACAGAAGTTACAGAACTCCCCACATTTTATAGCCTATCATGACTTACTTTCATTCTCTAATTTAATACATAGCTCTTGCTATATCAATCACGAATTTATTTCCATTTTTATATTTGATTTAAATGGACAAGAATTTGAATTGGTTTGTGTTTCCTGCTTTATCGCACTTTCTGGAACGCTGTTACAGGACTTCCATTCTACAGTCTCCTTCATTCACATCCATCACTTCGGGCGTATTTTCACACAATAGTGGCACACCGCACCTCCAAAGGAGACACGGCAACCATTCCAAACCCCCCCACCCCATCCTGGCATGGCAATGGGGACGGTTGCCACACGACAGCTGCACGGCGGAGCAACAAGGAACACCCTCCCGTAAGACCGGGGCAGAAGAAAGTCGTCAGCCCACGGGTCCAGCTCCGGCAGACTAGGCCAGGACCATGCTCGACGCCAGCCGGTACTTCCGGCCATGGGCCGCCGCACTACATCCCCCACAAATCCCGCAACCAAAACCGGTTTCCGCCCGGAGCCGCCGCAGGGTGCGGCGCGGCCCGCTCAGCTGCGCAATTTGCCGCAGGCCTTCCNTTGCCGCGGGCCTTCCCGCGGGCGCCGGGAGAGGCGGGGCAGGCAGGGGGGGGTTGGCGGGGGGGACACGCTGTGTCCGTGCCTACGTGACCGTGGGGGGAAGGGAACAGCGCTGAAGGAAGCGGCCGCGAGGCTGGGAGAAGGGCGACCGCGACCGCCACCCGCCCCCACACACATACCAGTTGCGGATAGCGCGTACCTGCAAGTGACCTGCTTTGTCCAGCCGCCTCCTCCCGGCCCCACGACGGGCGGGGGCACTGCCGCGAAGTCGAAGGCCGCGGCCGTCGCTCCCGCGGCCGCCGCGGCGGATGTTCCCAGGGCCGCGGCCGCCGCGGCGCCCGCTGTTGTTCCCAGAGTCACCGCCTCCGCCATTACTGTTTATCCCACACAGCGGCAGCACCGGAACTTCCGGGTGCACATTCTTCCGGCCAGGCGG